>RPOG01003178.1:0-37646 GCA_008086565.1 Thalassoma bifasciatum | reverse complement strand
AAATCAAAATTCCTGTTAATGTGATGTATGGGCCCTTTATTTCTGAATTACAATGTTTTACTTTCATTTTGTTGTTTTTGTTTTATTTGTTTGGCAAAGCTGCCAGTTATTGACAGTTTTTGCTTGTTTTGCTTCATGATGTTTGGTGAACTGTTTCACAAAAAGACCAAAGTTAGCTAAAAAGAAAAAAGTGGACACAGCATTGATGCAGCTGGTTTTGTTAGTACCAAGTCTTCGAACCATAGCCTGGACAGTGAGTACAACTCTGCCTTGTGTTTGGTCACTTCAGATTAAAAACTCTTCAGCTCCAATAAAGTTTTACCCAGAGAGCTCAATTTTCACCCAGATGTAGATGACAAGGTGTAAAAGTGATGTGGTGGATGTCTTCAGTCATTAATTCTCAAAAATGGTCAAAAATAGGAAGAGGGAAAAAAAGGTGTTTTAGCTGCATTTAGCCTGATGTAGACATGAGCAACAAATTTGAACATGACGTTTTCTGAAACAAGAGAATTTAATCTTTCAAATGAAGTGTCACTGATGAATTTTGACGTTGGGTTCTTAAGTTATAAGCTTTGAAACAAAATATGGGTTATTGGCAAGAATTAGGTGGGCTATAAGAGGTACCTTTGTCTACCTAAGAGACAATTACTCGAGTCTATACTTCTAATAATATGGATAGATAGAACAGAAATGTTCATGAACAGCTCTTTCTCCTCTTGGTTCTCTTTCTGTCATGAAGGTCTGATGAGTTGGAGTTTGTCTCTCCCTCTGTCCTCACTTCATTTCCCGACCTCTCTGGAGGGAGGGACTGGGAGGTAGAGGATGAAACTTCGGAGTTTTGGGAGCCGCCCTGTCTGCAGTGAAACTATGAAAGTCAGATCTCACTGGAAATATGAATCTGTGTTTAATATCTGCTTTATTTGTCTTTAATAAATCTGTCTGTGGTCTATATTTCTCTGAATATGATGCAGCTCTCATTATTTCATATCTACATATCATCCTGTCTGTCTATAAAGTAGGTCAGTGATTCTCAGAGTGGCACATGTTCAGAAAGTTCTGGATGTTAAGATTTAAAACATGCTGTAAAATAACAGATCGTACCACAGCAGAGCTTTAAATAATTGAGAGATAAACTTCTGAAACTGTCTCCAGGAATGAGTCCATGAAGAGCTGAGTGTGGTTTAGCTTCTCTCTGAGTGTCAGACTGAAAAAAGCTGAATTCCAGAAACATCTGAGACTTAGGGCCTGATCTACTAACGGTTTGCGTGTACAAAAACACGTGCAAACTCAATTACGTTCACAAAGCTGATCTACTAACAGGGTGCAGACGTGGACTGCGTCTCTCATGTGAGCTAAACAGCACACGCTATCCATTTAGCGTGTCTGCTTTTATGAATATGCAGAGTGCATGCAGATCACCAGGAAGCGCAAAATTCTGGGAGGAGTAGATGCAGATGTGATCATTTAGCACCACAAAAGCGATTTATCAACCCTGAAACGTTTTGCGGGCGCTGTTTTAGCGTCTATATTTAGCACATGAAAAAGGTAGGTGCTAAGCTAAGCACAGACGGCTGTGGTCAAATACAACAAACTACAGACAGATATTTAGACATCTCCACAACCCAAGAGGTCTAAAAACTCTTCAAAAAAACTCTTTGGAAAAAAAAAACAAGCACAAAAAATTGGATTCTCTCTCTTTCTCTTTCTCTCTCCCCCTCTTTCTATTTCATTCTCTCTGTGCGAAATAAATAAATTAAAAAATATTTTTTTCAAAAAAAAAAAAGCTTAAGATTTTATGTTTTACTACTCTTAAATGTAGATCATTAGACATGGAGAGTCAGAGCTTTTTGTCCAGTAGTTATTTCTAGAAATTCAGATGTGGAGGGCGGATGAAAAGCATGTTTTTCTGCAGGCTGCGGTAAAGGCCGAATTTATATCTGTGAGGAGTTGACAGAATGTGCACGCTGTGATAATGTCAGCTGCAAAATCTACGGTGAACCACGTTCCCTTTATTAAGACTTCAGAATTGGAGTAAGATCACAGCGCATCTGTTACTTTACAGGTGTTTCCCCTGCACAGATAAAATTAAAAGACTTAAACATCCGTTTTGAATTTCTGAGACAATGTAACGGTGCACAATCACAGCAGTTATGTACTCGTGATTAAGTCCAAGATTAAAATATATCCTAACTGAGTCCTGAACTGTCATTTATATCACGAGAACACAGAAGACTGGCTGATTTCTGCTGTGCGGCTGATATCTAGTGAGCATGAGAGGGTTTATCATTATATGATGCAAATCTGCAACTCTGTGGATTCAAACGTCATTTTTCGTTTCAAACCACTCTGCTCTCTCAGACTCTCTGTGGAAACAGACGGCAGCACACACTCAATCCTCATTTACATAGGGCGGTCTGCTCCTGTTATCAACTGCGTTAACAACTACTATCTCAGTAGATCACTCGCAACACGCCCACTTTTGGCATGCAATGTTTTAGTTTGCACACACGATTTAGAGCTCGGTATTTGGGATCTTAGTAGATCAGGCCCATAGTTTGGATGGGAGGTGATGTGAGCAGATACAGACCAACATAAGGTCGGCATGAAAACGGGTCAAGGGCGAAAAAGGTGAGAAGTATACAACCCTTGAGGGGGGTCTGGGGAAGCATGCCCCTCAGGAAAATTTTGAATATTTCGCATTTAAAAGCATCAATCTGGTGCATTTTGTACAGAAAAATAAAGCAGGATTAAAAGACAGTATGAATGTCAGGGGTTGACATTAAGGTCAGTTTGAGGGCCAATGGCAAATCAAATGTACTGGTCCCACTGCTTAAACTGCTGGCCCAGGAATGTGACTTTTGGTTCAAAAATGAATGGTTCAAAATTAGAAAAAGTAACAGTTGTGATGCAAAAGGAATCCATTAAAAAAGCACCTTCTCATTCATGAAGTTCTTTATCTCAAAGGAACTTTAAAAGGCTCTTGTGTAGAATATCATTACATAGCCAATGAGAGTGCAAATTGGTTCCTACAAATACACTTTACTGTAAGATGAGACTTACTTTGACTAATTTATTTTAAGTGTCACCAAATCATTCATTGAAATTTTTATCTTTGATTTCTATAATGAAGTTCATATATTTCATGTTTAACTCTGCCCCTTAAAGGTTGCTCAGGGTGATGTGCTTTTTTCCTCCGTTTTATGGACAGATGATTGAAGGTATCACAACACACAACACCGGAGTTGTCTTGTGCTTTTCTTACCCTCTTCTTATAGCTTAGAAGAGATTGTTGACAAGTGACGTCATAAATTATCATCTGCAAAGTATCCCAGTCAACTCCAGCGGTCTTGTCACAGTTATTTTCAGCCTCTTTTCTCCTTCATCTGTTCTGCTGTCTTTTGGAAACATTTTGGACAACCTTGCCCGGCTTTTGTTTGGAAATCAGAAGTTTAAAAAAAGATTAGAATGAGAAACTGCCTGCTCTCAGCTGTCTAATCTGACGTTTTTAGCGCTCTGACGGAAAAGAGAGAGAGAGAGCAGCTACGCAGTCTGCTGTTCACTGACGTGCGTGTTAATATAATCTAATACGCACGCATTTGGGCGCGGAGGAACAGACATGAAACGTTCACTGAAGAAATATAAGACAATCTCACACTGATGACTGACAAAATGACAGTACAGCATAGTATGGGCATGATGTAATTGTGTGTTTCTGTGTGTATACCTGGTCCATGTAGAAAATACATCTCTTGGAAGAGCAGAATGATAGTTTTTCTGATGTCTTTTTTGGACCTCTTCTGGACGTACCAAAACCTTGTAACCATGAATGAGGAGGGCACACAGTGCACATGAGAGTATGCTGCACATGATTGTGTCACATACAGGCAGGCAGTCTACGCTCCATGGTGCAGGCTGGTTATCTGACCGTCTGTGCTCTCCATGCTGTAAATTGGCAATTTATCCACGCACCACAACATAGGTGTGCTATCTGTTTTGCTCCATAGCTTAGGCTGACTGCATGCCTAGGCCCTTTTGGAAAGTATTTTGACAAAATTTAAGATGTATTTAAATTTTAAATCATCAAAAGAGAGGGTGTTCATTTGAATACTGTGAATAAACAGCTTCAGAGTATGAGCTCATACAAGTGTTTCTTTGACAGTGACTTCTTTGAAGACAATGGAATTGGCATAGCGGGAAAGCTTCACACTAATGACTTTGAAATATTTTTCCCCTTTGATATATTCAAGAGAAAGCATACAATTGGTGCTCTATTTTGGATTTTGGGTAGTTTGCCACCAGGCTGTAACTCAGCTTTATCTCCCGTTTTGGCAGCCTTGATCAAGAGTGATGATGTTTGATGGTACAGATATATGAAACTGCTATAACCCATCATCGATGAGCTTATCACTTTGGAGTTAGAAGCATATTTGTAACAAAGCTGGGCAGAACCAGCCAGAATTGCCGGTTTTGTTAAAAAATTGTCAGGGTCATATGTGTGTAGATTTTGCCCTGCAGAGGGGTCAGAGTTTCAGACTACAGAAGTTTAAAGCGGACTGTTTACTTATAGGAAAAGACATCCATTCAGGTCTTTTAGGAATCATTGAGAAAAGCATTTCGCTTTGCTATTATAGTGTGAAATCAAAAAGCCTGATCTACTGAGATCCTCAATAATAATCACTACATTGCTTGTACAATCTGGTGGTAGGCAGATAGATATAAAATATTGATATGCTGATACCAGCATTGATATCAGTATTGATAATTGCTTGCATGATGAGATTGAAACCTGTGTTTCAGTCTCTCCTCTGTGTGTGAGCTTCTCTCAGTGGGCCTCATTCACAAACAGTGCATATGCACAAATCGTATGGTGCCTACAAATCTGCGATTAATGGATATTTTTGTACCTGAATTTATTCTTACTTTGCAAACAGATTTAGAACCCCCCGAGACCAGGCGTTTGCACAAATGTTGAATGATCAGCCTCCTAAAACACTTAAAGGCTCACACAAACTCTTTTAACTTAAAGCATTACCCCACATGGCCCCACGTAACACCCCCACCCTAAGATGGTAAACATCGAACAAATCAACAGATGTTTACACATCAACACCGCGACAACGTGTCGGCGAGGACATTCTCTGCACCTCTAATGTGCCTGACCTCCACATTGAAAGACTGGAGAAAAATCGCCCAGCGCATTAACCGTTGCTTTGTGTTGCGCATTTGATTTATGAATACAAGCGGGTTGTGATCGGTGTAAACGACAATTGGAAAACCAGCAGACCCGACATGAATCTCAAAATGCTTTATGGACAACACTAAAGCGAGCGCCTCCTTCTCAATGGTGGAGTATCTGCGTTGGTGCCGATTGAATTTTCTAGAAAAGCCGATGCCCGACCCCATCATTCCCCTCTTGAAGGAGCACTGCCCCCGCATCACTCGCATCCACGGCGAGTTTAAAGGGACGGTCAAATGCAGGCGCAGCGAGGACTGGGGCACAAGACAGCAACGCCTTAACACTCTCAAAAGCGCGCTGACAACACTCTGACCACTTGAAACTAATTTTAGGGCTCAACAAATCAGTGAGCGGAGCCGCGACAGCAGAAAAGTTCTTGCAGAAGCTTCTATAATAACCCGCCATCCCCCAAAATCGACGCAACTCATGTCGCGAAGCTGGAACAGGGAATGACACAATATCTCTAAGGATAAATCTGAAACAGGTCAAACAGCTGGAATTAAAAACATGCTTGATGTAAGTTTGAAGCACAAAATGCTGAACACAACTGTCATTAAATCAATAAAAACAGATTAAATGCCAAGTTTTTAGTACTGTATCAGATTCATCATTCAATAATTCAGATAGTTATACAAAAAAGAGCAAAAATAGTAATTCATGATCGGTTATTTCCCCTACTTATTTTTCCGCAACTTCTCTTTCTTTATAGAGAGAACTGCTGCAAAGTGAACAGGAGAATCCCCAAACTACAACCAGACCCAAAGCCCAAGCATAGTTTCTTGGAGCATTATCTACACTTGATCAGTCAGTGTGGTCCACTTGTTGCCCTTTGGACAATTCATTTTAAGGCATGTTTACCTCTAGATGTCAGGAAATAGTAAATGAAGAACTGAGCCTTTAAGGATTTCAAGGAGAGGTGGCCTGGAGTGTCCCACTAGAGACAGGTGTGACAGAGGGAGAGGTTTGCACAACTAGATTGTAAAAAAAAAGAAAACGTACTTTTTCATCTACTGTACTTTTATTTTTTGGATCAGAGCAGATTTCCAGAGGCTCATGCTGGTCTATTTGAAGAGAAGTTCATGGCCCGGCTGGATGCGCTCACCAGTCAGCTGACCAGAACTTTTCGTCCCAAAGGAGGAGTAACACGCTCAAAGACTGCTGACTTTATGGACAGTTTGGACAAGGTAGATCAGTCTATCAAGGCTTAAGTTTGATTAGTAGATAGAAGGGTGTCAGAGATTGTCTTCATCTTTATCAATGATCATTCCTTTTCCTCTCCTCTTCCCCCTCTTTCAAAATGACGCTGCCGCTCACATGCACGATTACGGTTGACCCTGATCCAGAAACACTGACTGAAAACTGCTCATCAGCATGTCATTTTTATTTTGCAATACAAGTGATGTCCTGCTCAGGGTTAAGAAAACAGTATCATAGTCTGGTAAAAACCTACAAACATGGCTACTGTTTGTTTTCACTGCTGTCATACAGCATAGTACACATGTCCAGGTGACACTGGGGGGGGGGTCCTCATGAAACCAGGCTTGACCGGTGTCAAAGTTGACAATCTTTCACAAGACTGAAACAACCAGGTACCAGATCTTACACAGGTGCAAAATGTCCACTTCAAGCCTGTCTGTCTGCATGAATTAAACAAATGCCCACACACAAACTGAGAAGTATAATCAGATGTGTTCGACTGGATTTCAGAAAAATAACAAATCTAAAGGCTGTTTTTTTCCCATTGCTTTCTCGTAGGTCTTTCTTGTTTCCACATCGTCTCTGCCTCTGTTTTTTTTTTCTGCTCTGTTTGGCAGGAGGACGGTCACTAATAATTGAAGTTTAGGGATTTTTTCTGCCATTTTCCAACGTATTTGGTTCCCTCTATGCTCAGCCACTCGCATTGAAGCAGGGTTATCAGTGCAAGCTGGCACAATGAATGCGCAGGATGGCATGACGCGATTAGATTGGTTAAAAAAAATGTGCCAGAAATGCTTGGGATGGTTGTTGTTTTTACAGGTTTACTCCTGCTGTAGATAGCGGCTGTTTTCTGCTCCCTTTTAAGAACAAATTTTGTTCTGATTGCCATCGAGATGTAAAGCTTATTTTAACCAGTATAACAAAAAAATGACCAACCCTGCCTTTAAACACCTTATTCTAAACCTCAGGGGCGGGCAAACTAAGGCCCATGGGCCACATGCGGCCTGTTTACAATTTCAATCCGGCTTGCCAAAGAGATACAGAATTGGTTAAATGATATCAAATTCATAACTGTAGTCATTTGACCTTGTCCTGTAATGTCTGGTGGTTCCACCAGGTGGCGCAGTGATATATTGACTTGACTGTGGTTGTTCTGTTTTCACTCTGCTACTGCCCTGAACCCGTCTTCAACCATGAGTGAGCCAAAGAAAAGAAAAGTTGACAGTGAGTGCCGAGTGTTTAATAAGAAGTGGACTACCAAATACTTTTTCACTGAGGTCCAGTCAAAGGCTGTAAGTCTTATTTACCAACAAACCATTACAGTTTGTAAAGAATACAACGTCAGCCGTCACTTTTCTACAAAGCATGCTCATTATGCTAACAACCAATCACCGCAAGAATGGACAGCTGCGGCTCAGCGGCTGGCAGCCAGTTTGCAGGCTCAGCAAAACACCTTGATCTGACAAACTGCCATCCAGGATTCAGTCACGAAGGCAAGTTTTGGCTTTGGCTTTGTGATTTAGCTTTGGCTGTGGACATACTGGCACACATGAATGAGCTGAACATGAAACTACAAGGGAAAGACCCATTTGTGCATGGAATGTATACAAACGTCAGAGCCTTCAAAACCAAGCTTTCTTTATTCTCAAAGCTAATGTCAAACAAATCATTCGCCCATTTCCCCACACTGGCAACGCTGAAAGAGGCTACTCGACGTGAAAAAATACAGGAAATCACTGGACGACCTGCATGAAGAATTCTGTCGACGGCTCTCTGATTTGAAGAAAATTTACAACTCACTTCAGCTGGTGTCATGTCCCTTCACACAAGACCCTGAAACAGTGCCACAGAAGCTGCAGCTTGGACTGATTGATCTCCAATGTGATGCTGTCTTAAAAGAGAAGTGCAGCTCTCTTAAACTGGAAAAGTTTTATGCTTCATTTACCACAGACAAATTTCCAAATACCCGGGACATAGCACAGGGGATGCTGGTGTTGTTCGGGTCTACGTATGTCTGTGAACAGACTTTTATTGTGATGAACACCAACAAAGCACCCCACAGATCTCAGCTGAGTGATGACCACCTCAGGTCGGTTCTGAAGATTGCCACAACAAAACTAACAACAGACTTTGATGCACTGGCAAAAAAGAGTGATCAACAACACTGTTCCCATTAAAAGTGAATGTAAGTATTAACACTGCAATGCCTTTTTTTATTTTTATGTTCGATTTTTAAGCATCTGGTCCTGGCTTGGCCAACCTGTCAAGTTTTAAAAGTTAATGTGGCCCCTGAGCCAAAAATTTTGCCCACCCCTGCTATACTTCCTTCTTTCTGTCGGTGTCACTGCGGTGAAATGACATGACATCATTGTGACATGGTGGTGATGTGGTAGTTGACATGTTGCTGCTGACAGTGTGGTGACGTGGTGGTGATATGGTGGTGGTGAGGTGGTGGTGACATTGTGGTGACAGCAAAGTGACATGGTGGTGACCTCACTGTGCTGTGCCTGTCTTTTACACGTGGTTAGTTAAAGGGAAGGTTTGATGTGGACATGTCTGAGTGATTAGAGCGTCACATGATGATAACAGGACGCCTTGTGTCAAACACGGAGGAGGGCGTCTGCAGTGACAGCCCAGGGGCCCGATAGAGCGCCTGATGTGAACAAATGAGACCTCAGCGGACTTCAAAGAGCGTCTGATTATCTGCTGGCTGTCATTACGCTACAGCATCAGTTAAAGAGAGCCGGGGTCTGCAGGCATATCTGCTCACATGGTAATTATTGAGTTAGATAATAATATGGCATGAGTGACATCAAAGCCTGTGGACTAAAACACACAGAAACAGTCACACTCTTGCTTTCATAATGTAGCTTTTCAGAGAGGTAAGTGAGTGTTCAAGTTTGCTTTAAAATGTTGAATAATTAATTTGTTGAACTCAGAAATGTTCCTCTCTTTGGATTTTGTCAGTTTAATCAGATCTGTGTGTTCAATATGAAGCTGAGACCCTTTTTTTCTGCTCACCCTGCCAGGACCAAACCTTCCCATCACTCCCTGAATATCACATTCTCTTCGTCTGGAAGCACCGAACAACGTCTCAAAGGGTCAGAATTAGATAAGAGCATATCTCAGTTTTCTCTTGTAGTATATTTTAAACCCTACTCTTGAAATGGGCCAGCCAATCTTGCCCCGAAATAATTTCATAAGAAATCTTTCAGTTTTATTGGTCCATGTACCCTCCTGGATTACATACTTGGAGTCTACAGCAGTAGATTAAGTAGTACGTATATTTCTTTTCAAGATTAATGGCCAAAGCTGTGCCTAGAACGCCGAATAAATTAAGTGGAAAAGGGGGACATTTTCCATAAGTAGCTATGACTGTTAAATTCTTTAGTTCATTATTGATATCATACCATAGAAAAACATATAACACATTTTGAGACATTATGTATGCAAATCAGGCCTTTCTTTGTAAAATTTACCATTATTCGGAAACAAAATTTGCCAATTGAATGAATTGTATTCAGACTCATTGTTTAAATGTCTTGTCATAATATAGAGAGATGAATACTCATACAAAAGGAAATACTTTTTAGTGTCATAAAAAAATTCTATTTCTGCCAATGTTTTTGGTATAAACTTAAAGAAATATCAAAATTTTGAAAATATATAATCAGAATGCCTCCCTCAAACCTAATTGTAAGAACATTACCTGTTAAGATTGTAGTGAAAAGGAATTATTTTGGGCTGCACAGTGGCGCAGCGGGTAGCGCTGCAGCCTCACAGCAAGAAGGTGTAAGGGCAAAACAGATGTCCAGGTGTGAGTCGATGATTTCTTTGCCAGGAAGTTTAGTGGGGAGCAGCTTTTCAGCCCACACCCATTGATCAAGATAGGAGACAACTGATTGATCAAAGACAGTTCCTGTTTGTTGTCCCTAGGTGTGAAATGCAGGGAGTGGTTTGTGAAGTTGCTGTTGTTGTAACCCTGACTGTATATAATGACATAGATTGTCACCATCGGGAGAGGACACTTTGCTGAAGTCTCCTCTCCATGCTGCATGAGTAAAGGCTCTGATTCATCACACTGTGGATTGCAATTTTTTGTAACTTAGAATTCGTGAGTTCAACAGAGGAAATTTCCCTGATTTGTGGAATTTGTATGTTCTCCCCGTGCATGCGTAAAAGAAAGAAGTGGAAGGATCATGAAGTTGTCTTTCCAGCTCTGAGTCACTTGGCAAAAAAGTATCTCTTGGTACCAGCTACTAGTCAGTCAGTGGAGGCGGGTGAGGCTGAGCCTCACCGAGGCAAACAAGGAAAAAGAGATTGATTGTTGACAGTTTTTTGTTGTTAAATTAAAAAAAAAATCAAAATTTGAATTTGTTATTATGGTAAGATATGGATGAGGAGCGCATTGAATCCCCCTAGCTTCCAGGGAAAAAGCGTTTTTCACTCTGGTCTCATGCTGTTTAACATGGGCAGTAATGAGGCACAGAGCTTCTGTGCCTCATTGTGAGTTGTAATTGGTAAGTCCGTCAGAATATTTTGTCGGAAGGGCCTTTTGTTTACCCCACACCACAAGGGAGTGAATCCACAAGAATCTCAAGACTCCCTCCAGAGTGGAGCGTTTTGAAGACGATCGTGGTCACGCCCCCGTCTAAACAGCAAAATACGCGTTACCTAGTTACGTCACACTCACGCGCCGAGCTGGTCAAACACAGCAAACAAACTTGTCTGACTACCTCGACAGATCTTCAGGCTGTTCCAGCAGCTCTGGTAAACATACAAAAGTCGTTTCAGCAATTGTACAGACATTTTATGGATACGTCAGATGAACAAAGGCGTGCTTACAACCACCTACTGGAAATTTTGGACACCTCAATTCATCGCAGGCGACGGAGGTGACATTGGACCAGGCCTGGCAGTACCAGTCAGTGGTGGGACAATTTCGAGAGAGGAGAAACAGATGAGAATGCTTGGGAGGAAAACTTCAGGATGTCCAGAGATGCTCTCATTGCGTTAAGTGAAGAATTCCGACCCTACATCAAGGGCGAAACCACCAACATGAGAGCACCCGTCGGTGTCCTGAAAAAGGTAGCCCTGACTTTATATTACTTGGCCGACGAGGGACATCTCAGGAAAGCCGGCAATGCCTTCAGGTTATCCAGAGCAACTGTTGCAATTGTGATCAGACAGACATGTAAGGTTATAACTCTCCATCATGCAGCTGCCGTCTACCATCCTCGTAACACAACAGCTCGTCGACGGATTCCTCAAAGACCGTGGGGTGCCCCAGTGTTTAGGAGCAGTGGATGGAACACACATAGAAATCAAACAGCCAGCTGTGAGTGGCACTGATTTCATTAATATAAAAGGCAAATATTCCCTGAATGTCCAGGCTGTCTGCAACCACAAATACAGGTAAGCTAACGATTTCTCCTTTTTTCTACAAGTTTCACATTATGTTGCTACATTTAACTTAATCCTTGTTGGGTGGTCATGTTTGTGTTACATAAACATTGACGCAAAACTGAAGCACCCAACTTATTGCACCCTGCCTTGACAAGTCAACAACTCAGTATTGTATGTTTCTGATTTATTTTCATCACAGAAAATGAGCCAAGATCAGTGAATCTCACTGTAAAAGATTAATCATCAGTGTTCATTTTCTTAAGCTGGAAACAGGCCCCACAGACCCCAACACCTTACAACGGTTAAGTGTAGGATCATAGGTGGATCATTGATGAAAATACAAAAAACAATAAAAATGCCATTGTCTTACAGGTTCATGGATGTGGAGGAAGAATGGCCTGGAAGTGTGCATGATGCCCACGTCTTTGGCAATTCTTTGGTGAAGAATCACCTCGATACTGGAAAGATACCTTCAGTGGAAAAGCAGATTGTGGAAGACAAAGACCCCATCCCAATCTTTCTGTCAGGTGACCCAGCTTACCCCCTTTCACCCTACCTCATGAAAGAATATTCAGGTGGAGGCTCTAACCCATCAGAGCAGTATTTTGGACTCTGTCTGTGCAAAGCACACATGGTGACTGAGTGTGCCTTTGGTCAACTCAAAGCCAGGTTTTCAGCTCTCAGACGGCCCATGGACATAAATCTCAATGACCTGCCAAATGTTGAGTTTTGAGTTTCTGGGGACCCAAAAAGCAGGCAGGGATTCAGAAGGCAGAACAGAGCTTAATGAATAATGGAGTGAGATGTCTTTCCAAAAAAAAGCAGGCAGGTGGAGTTGAAGAAAGCTGAAGTCCGGGGGGTGAGATGATCCTAAGTAGAGCAGAAACAAAGGCAGTCAGAAAAAGGTCCATTCACAAAAATCCAATATTCCTAAGAACAACAGATCTCAAAAAACACACAAGATCCGAAAGTACCACTTGTTGTACTGAATACTCAGGCGAAAACTGGTTGAGGAGCCGGGGTTCAAATACTGCAGGAGCTTGATGAGTGGATGGTTTGAAGGTGTGGAGCAGACTGGCAGCCAGGCAGGGAGGTAGGGCCACGCCCTGACAGAACAGTGAAAAAGCAACACACACCAGGAGGGGGAGACAACTGACACACTAGGAAGTGAGGAGGGAACGATGACAGATACTCAACAAATACCTCGACCCCTCATGGCCCCTAGAGAATTGTATCATTTTTTTGGGTCATTTTTGGGTCAAATGTTTGTCAGTTTTTAGGTCAAATGTATTTTTTTGGCAAATTTATTCTGTCATTGACAGGAAAAATTTACCAAATCCTTGTTTTGAATTCACAGACTGGTGATTCACTGCTGTTTTCAGGGACCAGTTAAATAAACATTTTACCAAGTGGCTCATCTATAGTGGCAGCAGTACTACACTGGATAGTCACACTGCATGAACAAATGCATGTAGGAGAAGGCTTGACTGGGTCTAAAGGTTGTTTTCTAAAGTTATATGTTTGTTCCATACTCTTTGTACTATACACTGCTAGGTACTTATTAGTTAACGGATCCTCTTTTCAGTGTTCAAGATCAATATATGTTTTTTCTATATGAATAATCGAGTGCCATATCAACCAAAGCTGGAGTCCCAAACCTTTTTTGTTTTTGTTTTTTTTTTCTATCGCCAGGACAGACTGACAGGAAAGTCAACAAAGACCAGACCCTGGTAAACACAACAGAAATCAGACATCTTAATTCAGTATGAATATACATGTTTCTCAAAAGGAAGGTTAGGGTTTTAACCCAAAAAGAAGTTAAAAAAAAAAACAAACAAGTGCAAGTACAAGTGCTGCAAATGTACTTTTCTTGAAAACAGTACCACACAGGTACTGAAGAAGGTGCAAATAGTTGAACCAAAAGTACAAAAAAAAGAAAGATGTATAAAAATAAGTTTATAAAGTTCTAATTCTTGTCAGACGTGTCATCCTCTTCCATATTGCAAAGTTGCAATAGCGGAGCAGAGCCCTCTGCTCAAATCTGCGGGGATGTTGTGTGTAATGATGTGGGGGCATGGGTGATGGTGTGAACAAATGTCTTTGCGCCATTGGCGGAGGTGAATACAAATGTCTTTGTTTCATGGGGTAGGGGGGGTTGGGGTGTAGGAATGATTTGGTGTGTAAGCACTGTAGTGCACAGGTGGGCCATGAGGTTGGCACAAGTGTTGCACAAGGATCTCGAAAT
This sequence comes from Thalassoma bifasciatum, assembly GCA_008086565.1. NCBI lineage: Eukaryota > Metazoa > Chordata > Actinopteri > Labriformes > Labridae > Thalassoma > Thalassoma bifasciatum. The sequence continues at coordinate 23,562 of RPOG01003178.1, read as the reverse complement.
TTTTGCATAATCGAATTTATGCCTCCGCTATTTTGTACAGCTTCTCCCTGTTGATTTCCTCAATCTTCTCCAGGATATTGGCTCTTCTCTTTTTTAAGGCATGGTCAACCTGCCCTGGATCCACATGCACTCTTTTCTGCAGCCTTTCAAGGATTCAAGGAGTTTTATTGTCATTCAACTTATGTTAAACATGGATGGAACGAAATTTGGTTACCTTGGTCCCGGAGCAAACCCAAATGTAAGAAATAAGAATAAACAAATATATAAAAATATACGACTAAAAACAGAGAATAAAAGAAGAACACAATCAAATAGCCTTTATAATAAATATAATAATAATAGTCTGTGCAATATTGCAGTGTGCATTTGTCAGGGGGGGGGGCTAAAGGGGACCACCAGAGTTCAACAGTCTCACAGCTTCGGGAAAGAAGCTGTTCCTCAGTCTGGTAGTCCTACTCTTGATGCTCCGAAGCCTCCTGCCTGAGGGGAGAGGGATAAACAGAGCATGTGCGGGATGGGTGGGGTCCTTCATGATGCAGGAGGCCCGTTTCCTGCATCTGGAGGAGTATATGTCTGTGGTGGTGGAAAGGCTGCATCCCACAGTCCTCTGTGCCGCTCTGTAGCTGCTGAGTTTGGCCTAAAACAAAGGGCAGGGAAAAAATTCATAAACTGGTGAAATGATTGGTAATGACAGTGTATAATACACCATTCTGTTTCACTAGTTTTCAGTCCTCACTGTTCTCTAGCCCCCCCTGCTTTTTCATAACTTTCCCCTCCTATTTTCATTGGTTTTCCCCTGTTTCACTAGTTTTCACTCATTTACATTAGTTCTGCTTTCTTTGCTGCAGTTTTCCCTCACTTTTCCCTAAACTTCCCTTCTTTTTCATAGCTTTCCCCTCCTTTTTCACTAGGTCTTAGGTAAAACATTCTAACTTGGCCTTCGAAAGACATACCTGCAGTAGACCTCTTCTTCTCTGTAGTGGGGTCTCAAGGTCCTGGGTGTCTGTGTGGGTCTGTAGGTTGTCTGTGACTTCGGTAACGCTGTACATTTCACTCAAACTGGACACGTCGCACTCAGCCGCGGGGACAGCAGCATCACCCTTGACCACAATAGACCCAATACCAGACTCCAACCTGGTGGTGGATGTCGACCTGCTCCAGATGTCGTTGCACAAGTCGAAAAAAAGCCATATGACCCGGCCATAACCACTGCATCTTTGCAAGTCGACAGCTTCCTTTATTTGGCCCTAATGGCTCTTATCTTTGACGCTATTTGGGGTTTTGGGATGTCTTCAGATCCGTTTGGGTAGGTCGGCAGCCTCGTGTCTCCGTCTTTTGGAGCCGGGGAATGCTCAATGAACATTGTCCTGATTTCAGCATACTTCTTGTGGCACGACTCACAATCTATGCTTTCCAAGCTGTGCTTTGTTCGTTTTATAACATAAGGCCACAGTAGTTCAACCTCATCAGCAATCCAAACAAAATTCTTCTTGGGAACGGCCATGTTTGTTGTGTTCATCCAGGGGATGGAACAGAAATGGATGCTGTTACACATGCGCATTCTTACATACAGCACCACCTAGTGGCCTGGCATTGACTTTCACACACTATTGCGTCTCCTGAGGATGCACGTCTAAACGCAGAGAAAACTTGAAGACAATACACCACTTTTGCGTCTACAGTTTTGATTGTCTCTAATTTACACACACACACACACAGAGTCATTATTTATTCATTTCATTTTTGCAACTGTTCACTGACATTGCCAGTTTTAAAACTACCAAAACTTTTTAAAACTACTTGTGACAAGACATATTTGGCCTTGACCGACCATTTGCACTCACTTTGCAGAAAAATATCGGGATATATATCATATTTTAATATTCAGCTTTAACATATTGGGATATGACTTTGCGTCCACATAGCCCAGCCTTACCTCAAAGTCTGTCTGAGTCATGTTTTCTATACCACTCCTGCTCACTTTACATCTCCTCTCATATTGACATCTGTTAATATGGCTGACCAACATTAGAGGCTCACGTCACAGTTACTGTTAGCTGCTGGCTCTGAAGAAACATCCGATGAAAGGCTCTGCGTCAGCAGCAGAAAGCTTGTACTGTGTCTGATAGAGTGCCTTGCTCGAGGGCATCCTCTGAGGCGCTCTCCACAGATGAGGACATTAATCACTCTGTTCTTGGTGTCAGAGCGTCCCGTGTGGCTCATCAGTTAGAAACTGTAGCACTTATCATCACAAAGCAGCCTCTGGACCGCTCAGCGGCCTCATAAAACTTTAAATGTTTATTAAAGAATGATGCGTTCAGATGAATCCTCCAGAAATAGATTCCTAACAGGGAGAGTTTCTCTCTCTCTCTCTCTCTCTCTCTCTCCCCCTCTTACTGCATAGGTAACACAAACAGCCTTATCTCTCTGATTAAACTGTTTTCAAACTCTCATATCCACACACATCAGAGACGACTGTTGTGTTTCCAAGGCTGTCAGTGTTTGGAAAATATGAGCAGTGTTCAGGAATTTAATGTGTTGTTTACAAGCAGCATAAGTTATTTCTAGGCAGGAAGCAGCTGATTTTATTTTGAAGGTGTCGCACAAACAGACAGATGGCGTGTATATTCTGTCTCTGGCAGCCCGGTGTGATGAAAGCTTTTGTTTGGAGACCTCAGAGCCAGAGAACAGACAAAATGAGGAACGACTTCTCAAAGTCTGCCAGTTTCTCTCTCTCTCTCTCTCTCTTTCTCTCTCTCTCTCTCTCTCTCTCTCTCTTTCTCTCTCTCATCCAGCTCAGATGATAATGCCTGATCTTGGGGCAGGCTTCAGCCATAAACCAGGACCCAGAAAAGTCACTCTGGATTAGGATAATCTAGAATTCAGAGTTGAATCTGGATCAAAATAATTTTGTTTCCAACCAGAGTTCAATTTTGATCAGGATAATCCAGATTACAGAGTGGTCCCCTTTGACTAGGATGATTCAGTAAATAGAGTGTTTGATTTGGATTGGGGTCATCCGTTTCAAACAGTTTTATCTGGACCTGGATCATCCAGCTTCTAGAGTTTAATCAGGTTTAAGATCATTTGTCCACCAAGAGTTTAGGATGCATCTGGATCATCCATTTCAAGGAGTTTAATCAGGATTTAGATCCAGTTAATAAATTGCTTGACCTGGCTCCAGATCAATTTTGGCCATTAAAGGGTCTAATCTGGATCTGGGGCCTGTTCCACAAATGTGGTATTCAGATATCCAGGAGAAATGATTGAGCTTGGTTCAACAAATCAAAAACAGGAGCGTCCGCGCTCAATTCCTTGCACAAAACCCAAGCCAGGATGAGCAGACGTGGATTCATCAAGCCAGGTGACACCAATGATGGGTCAGTGCACACACACTCATTGTGAGTTACTCACAGAAGACAATAATGTGAAGTTTAACAGCAGACGGATGAACTGTCTGAGGAGCTCTGCTCAGACTGAACCCCTGCAGGTCACAGCTGGTAATTACTGTTTTTACTGAGCCCCACTTCCCTCCACGTTATATCCCTGACAATAGCAGGAAGAGAAGCTTTGCTCCCACCCCATCATTTGCTCTCATCGTCCAATAGAGCAGACACTTAGCCTGGGCAGCTGAAAACACTCACTTCAGTCTGCTCTGTGTTTTGGTAAATTGAGATCTAATAGAGAGAGTACTCAGACGGGTCAAATGCTGGTCAACACTTCCCATCTAGACGCCACTCTGGACAAACGGTGCTTTAATTCACCCGAGACAAAGGGGAGCAGAAAATCCATCCTTTATCATTCATGTCTGCTGTGTGAGCCCAGACCTGAGCAACTTCCTGTTTCATGTGCTTTATCTCTGACCCTCTCTGAGGGTGAGGATGGTTTTAATGCTCACACAAACTGCAGGAATACACCTATCTTTCATACTGAACTATTTTTTAGTTCCGACCAACTCCTGGGACCATTTCTCCCACAGAAACCAGGGGTGGGCGTATCAGTGAAAACATGGATAGCACCGATACCAAGGTGACTATTGGTATGGGATTGATACAACCATAATAAGATCAATACTTTTGCTTCAGTTTTTCTACTATACATGCAGCAAATGGCTCAGATTTCCTCTCTGAGTACATGTGAGTGTAGTTTCTCCTCAAGTCTGTCTCTGCAGACCGGGCACCTGACCATCCCTCACACAAGCACACTTCCCCTCCTCCCCCTCCCTGCTCTGCTGGAGAGCAGAGAGTCAGAATGCCGAGAACAGCCTTGGATGGCAAAGAGAAGGACTTTATTCACTGCAGCTGAGAGAGACACTGCTGCATGTGATGTGTGCAAGACAGTCATTCTTCACTGTAGTAACATCCCATAAAAATATTACAGTTGCTCACCCTCAAGAGAACTCAGAGCTGCAAGGAAGTTTAGGAAAGAGAAGGAGGGGGAAATCCTGAACCCATACCAGACCCCTGTCACAGAGACAGAGGTCCCTGGCAGAGGCTCTTTTCATGTCATCTCCAGATTTAATTCATGCTTTTCACACTTTGAAAAAGTGGGTTCAGAACTGTCCAACACATTATCAAAAACTGGAAGGATGGTTGGGAGCCATTGTCCCTGAACCCCATTGAGAATCTTTGGGATGTGCTGAAGACGGTTTTGTGCAGTGGTCAGACTCTCCCATCATCATTACAAGATTTTGATTAAAAATTAACTCAACACTGGATGGGAATAAATCTTGTGACATTGAAGAAGCTTATCCAAACAATTCCACAGTGAATGCATGCTGTAATCAAAGCTAAAGACAGCCCAAAATATTAGTGTGTGACCTTTTCTTTGCTTTTGGGTGGTGACTTATTTTTTGGCCAGGCAGTATATATTCATACCCTCACAGCACTACAAGGTGCACAATTTTTCAAAGTCCGACCATCTCAGACACAGAGTTCTTGACCTACAATGCAGCTAGTCACAATGGGGAGCAGTTTTTGTGATAATCTCAATTTTAGCATCCATGTTTTCCACACCAAGGTCCGTCCATAGCTCCACCCCTTACAGGCTTCCAGAGGGCTGGCCAATCAGAATGAAAAAGAATTCCTGGACAAGCAAAAGGAGTAAATAGGAACTTACTGTACGTGGTGGGAGATGAGGTGGAAGCTAGAGCAGTGCTCTATTGACTGGGTTCCACAAGAGCCACCTATGATGACACTCAGTCTACAGAATCACCCAGCAAACATGGCCTCACCTGGTCCTGTCTGAAACACAGACTGTGAGGTGGAGCGCGTCCAGAGTTGGTCTGTGAATACCTGAAACAGAGCTCTGCATGGATACAGGGGTGTTTTAGGTTTCCAGAGCTGCTCAGATATTTCCTACATCAGGGGGTTGTTGCTGCATGTTTTGGGGCAATTCAGGGACCCAAAACCAAGTTTCAGGTTCAAAGATAGGGCTTCAGAAACAGCTGGAGAAATGTCTCAACAGCTGAATATCGAGAGAGATGTATACAATTACTAGATGGCGTGTGCATGCTGTGAGCCAATGGGAAGTAACGTTGTCATATGGTGGCCATCCTAGGACAGGGCTGCTCGATGACACTGGAGCCATGACAATAGGTCAGTGGAGCATGGACTTTGAAATAACTCTAGATTGCTCAATTTTCAACTGATTTTAAAATGGTTTGGTTTGTTATAAACGTCAGAGATGTAGTTGCTTTACTGCATACTTAAGAATATTTTTTCAAAAAGAAAATCTGCTATTTAAACCTTCAGCCTGAATCATTGCCACATTAATAAGGTTTGTAACAAACCGATCTGTTTATAAATCCAAGAATTCAGCAAGCTACTAGTAGTTTAGTGAGTAAAACAGTACAGCACTAGACCAGTCCCCTGTCCCAGGATGGCCACCAGTGACAATGCTACTGACTCCCTCTTAAGCCATCTAGCGTTCTAATAGATATCTACGTGGAGAGATCCGCAGGTTGAGCTCTCATCCTCACCAGAATCTGAGCTGCCCTCTCTGCTTTTCACCTCTTCCTCTGATGGCAGTGTGCTCTCTCTTTCTCTCGCTCTCTCTGTCCTCTCCCAATTGGGAGAAGCAGCTGATTGGCGTCAGGTTGTGCAGCACCTTCATCAGTGTTACAAATAAGACGGTTGTCTGCTTTTAATGAGAAATCCCTCATTACGCCATTTGAACCCATGTAATGCCTAATGGCCAATCAGAGAGTTGCTAGGAAACTGTGAACACAGACGGAGGTTCAGAGGGCTGCTGGTGAGCATGCAGGATGATGGGTTTGATCTCATTAAAGGAGCTTGATTATCTGCTGCTGTGACTGAAGGGAGGAGGGCAGGGTTTGTGTTTCTGCCTCCAAGTCTGTTTCACTGTCTCATTAATTGGAATCAGTACGTTCTTCTGTTCACCAAACTTCATTAAATCATGTTCATTCCAGCTGAGCCAAACAGAGGTGGAAAAATACCAGCAGGCGCCACTTAACAATGACACATTTGCTGTTGTTGGTTCATGTGCTGGTCCATGTTTTTTTTTTTTATTGGTTGATGTTGAGCTAAACCCAGCTCAATACTTAAAACAATTCATTTTGAAATCATATTAGCATTAGCTGGAGTTAGCAGGTTAATGTTCTACCCAATAGAACTCACTGTCTTCTTCTGTCTTCTCTTGCATTCTCCTGTCTGCTTGTGAAAACACAAATGATCATTCATTTCATGTTGAGTTTGTTAGTTCCCATATATACTGCATAAATTTGAAGCAAATTTATACAAAATTATAGCATTTTTAGCTTCATTTTACCTCTTGAGTGAGAAAAAGAAATCTCTCTTGAGCTTGAACAAGCTCATCCAATTCTAGATAAATGAAGTTGCCCACGTCTGTCTTAGATCTTCTCTATCCTCTCACACTGTAAAATCCAGTTAGTTATTGTTAAAAAAAACATGCAAACCTATTACACTTACAAAAATAAGGTAAGGGAGCTATGGTTTTCTAAGTTGTACTAAATAGTGCTTCCTAAGTAAAGTACACTTGGGAAGGAGTTTAAGCCTCTACGAATGTAGTCAATGCAAAATCGTTTCTCAGGTTAACCATGAGTGAGGAGGGCACGAAGTGGACATGAGACCCTGTTGTACATGGACACATTACACAGGGGACACATGCTGTCTTTGCCCCGGTATAGACTAGCTGTCTCTGCTCCATGGCTTAGTCCAGCTGTCTATGGCATAGACCAGATGTCAAGTGCATCAATAAATAATATTTTCTTCTGTACAACTCTTGATGAAAATTTCTGTGATGGTTTTACATTGGCCTCTAATTTGACCAGGCATTTTCATTTGCCCACTGAAGCTACCCATCATATTCAGAATGTTGAATGGAGCTGTAATTCATGCTCCACAGAGCACACCCCATGGAGCATAGACTGCACAGTCCACAGCAAAGCAAAGACAGATGTGACACTTTCGTGACTCACTCATGTACAGTAGGCTCTCATGTTTATTGTGTGCCCTCCTCAATCATGGTTACAAGGTTTGACAAGAAATTTAGTTCCTTCTTCCTAAATACGCAGTGGTGGTGAACAATGTTCCCTCTTAGCTGCATGCATGCGCAATCGCGCACTACTTGTACATTCTCGGCGCACAAGAAAATCTATGTAGCGCACAAAATAAAATTCAACAGAAACGTATTAATAAATATCTAATATTAGACCCAGGGTTTCCCCCAGTGCTTTGTAAGCCTGGCGGGCCGCCAGGCTAAGCATCGCTGGTTTGTCTGTTTAACATAGGTTTTTTGATGACCAGCCGATCACAGCACGTAAATGACTTTGTGTGTTGATAACAGCGAGTAGGAGAGGCTATCCTGAGCAACACAGAGAAAGAATCATACGTTGTTGCAGCAAATCTCATTTACCTGCAGTAAGTCAGGTGTGTGGCTCAAGAGTTTGTCTCGCGTGATGCTGCAGGTGTTTGCGGGGCTGTTTATACCGTCTATGGTAGAACTGGGCAACAAAACGGTCGTTAGAATGTTTGATAATGTCACTAAGCTAGAAAACAATGAGTTTCTTTGTGATGTTTTATTGACACATTCACGAAGCCGGGATCCTTTTTGTTTCACCCGTAGATTATTATTGCTGCGATTGACGTACGTGCGCAAAACCTGCTGCTCTTATTGAAAACGATTGTGATCCTTTTTTGCTTTTGAAAGCAAAGAAATATACATCAGTATTTATCAGAATACTACTATTCTACTGAACAAAACCTCTTCTTTTTTGGTGTTATGGGTGGATCATGATTAATGATCCTGAACATTAGGAGAAGGCAGTGATGGGCGATCGACATTTAAACTGGAGAGACAGCGGTGCACTATAGGGACAGAGTACATGAAAAGTTGTCTGACTTTTACCTGGAGAAAAGTTGAGTCCTGTCTTTCACTGTAACTCCGCTTGTTCCATCGTCTGAACCCTCTGTTCAGCATAAATCCCCTTGTTAATGAGCAGAGCAACAAATCGAACCTGCAACGAGCTGCGTGCTACAAGCAGGGGCGAGTCAGACATTTTTAACTGGGGTGCCCTGACCCATTTATGCAGAAGAGAGACATGAATTATATGAGCCCAGACTCAAAAAATAGAATTTATACTCTCTTTTTTATGCATTTCTTCACTTGGTACGAGGACTATGAATATTGATTTTAAAATATGATTATCCAGATTCAGGAGGAGCTCAGTCTGAATTTGGAGTGAAAACCAATAAATGAAAATGATCAAAAATCCCTGTTTTTTAAGATTGTGCCTTTTTGTGAGATTGTGCGCTTAAGTATTGTTTATAATAGTTAATAAATGGCGTATAATAACACATAATAGTCATAGTTTTAAAATTCCTGTCAAAAACGCATCGGGCTTCTCAACCACTGGGCTTAGCAAATTTTCTGGGGGAAACCCTGTAGACCTAATGTAATCTGATGTTGCTCACAGTGGCGCTCAGTGTGCTCAAGGAACTTGTGTGTTTGCTCAGACATGAAAAATTAGAGGGAACATTGGTGGTGAAACTGTGTTAGCCACTTATTGTTGCAAGTGAGCTGAACTCCATGATGAGTAATCTTCACTCAGAATGCTGAGTATTTTTATTTTATTATTATGATTTTTTTTTTTATTTTAACATGCAAGTAGCTGTAACTGCCTAAATGCAAGTAAGACGTGTATATTATGGATTACCTAGTAAAGTTAACCTAGGTATGTAAGTCAGGGTAGCTATTGGGTTTTACAGTGTAGTTACTAAGTCGTCCTTTGTCTTTTTGGTCTTCTTCTGTCTTCTTTTGTCCTCTACTATCTTCTTAAATCCTGTTTCTTTCCATCTCTCTCTGCCTTCATATGTCTTCTCTTAGCTTCTCAGATCAACTATCTTTTCAGATCTTCTTTCTTTTTTTTCTTTTAAGGTCTTTTCTATCTTCATGGGTCCTCTTATATCATTATAGATGGGTATTACCAAATGGTTCCTGTTATAAATCTATTAGAAATGGTTCAATCCATCGACAACAATAACCTTTTTGTTGAACGATTCCCTTATCAATTCTTCACCATGGCTGGAGAAAGTATCAGCCCTGAAAGATCTAGGATCTTTGCAGAGAAAACAAATAGGCCTCTTTTTTGAAACAAGAAATGTTGAATTACAACCCAGATTCGGTTGAAGTTGGGAAATTGTGTAAAATGTAACTAAAAACAAAATCCTTTTCAACCTATATTCAATTTAATACACTACAAAGACAACATATTTAATGCTCAAACTGAAAAACTTTATTTTATTTTATTTTTCAAATAGTAATTAACTTAGAATTTCATGGCTGCAACACGTGCAGTAGAAGTTGGGAAAGGGCATGTTTACCACTTCGTTACATCACCTTTCCTTTTAATAAAACTCAATAAACGTTTTGGAAGAGAGGAGACTAATTCTCTTAGCTTCTCATGTGGAATTCTTTCCCATTCTTGCTTGATGAACTGCTTCAGTTGTTCAACAGTCCGGGGTCTTCTCTGTCGTATTTTGCGCTTCATAATGCGCCACACATTTTCAATGGAGGACAGGTCTGGGACTGCAAGCCTGCCAGGGGAGAGCCTGGACTCTTTTACTTCGAAGCCACGCTGTTGTAACACGTGCAGAATATGGCTTGGCATTATCTTGCTGAAATAAGCAGCGGCGTCCATGAAAAAGACGTCGCTTGGATGGCAGCATCTGTTTCTCCAAAATCTGTATGTACTTTTCAGCATTTATGTTGCCTTCACAGAAATGTAAGTCACCCATGCCATGGGAACTAATGCACCCCCATACCATCACAGATGCTGGCTTTTGAACTTTGCGTTGATAGCAGTCCGGATGGTCCGCTTCCTCTTTGGTCCGGAGGACACGACGTCCAGTGTTTCCAAAAACAATTTGAAAAGTGGACTCATCAGATCACAAAACACTTTTCCATAGTGCATCAGTCCATTTTACATGAGCTCGGGCCCAGAGAACCCGGTGGCGTTTCTAGATGTTGTTCATAAACGGCTTTTGCTTTGCATAGTAGAGTTTTAACCCCCACTTACTGATGTAGTGACAAACTTTATTTACTGACAGTGGTTTTCTGAAGTTTTCCTGAGCCCATTTGGTGATATCCTTTACACACTCATGTCAGTTTTTAAGGCAGTGCCGTCTGAGGGATCGAAGGTCACGGTCATTCAGTCTTGGTTTCTGGCCGTGGCGCTTACGTGCACTGATTTCACCAGATTCTCTGAACCTTTTGATGATATTATGGACCATAGATGTTGAAATTCCTAAATTCCTGGCAATTTTGCTTTGAGAAATGTTGTTCTTACACTGTTCAACTGTTTTCTCACGCAGTTGTGGACAAAGTGGTGAACCTCGCCCCATCCTTGCTGACTGACTGACTGAGCATGTTTGGGGAGGCTCCTTTTATACCCAATCATGGTACCCACCTGTTATCAATTAGCCTGATCACATGTGGGATGTTCCAAATAGGTGTTTGATGAGTTTGTATCAGCTTTCTCAGTATTTTTTGCCACCTTTCCCAACTTCTACTGGACTTGTTGCAGCCATGAAATTCTAAGTCAATTATTATTTGGCAAAAAACAATTAAGTTTATCAGTTTGAACATTAAATATGTTGTCTTTGTAGTGTATTCAATTGAATATGGGTTGTGAAGGATTTTCAAATTGTTGTATTTTGTTTTTATTTACATTTTACACAATTTCCCAACTTCAACCGAATCCGGGTTGTAGTATTACTGACAGAAATCTAGGATCCAGTGAATTTCATATTTATTTACTTACAATGTAAACATTATTGACAAAAACTGTAAAGCTACCTTTGATGCACAGAAAATTCACAGGAGGAATCAGGAGGGGGATTGAAAATAATTGGATCAATAAGTGGAATCGATCGTGGCAAAGGTGTTGATATTAATAAAATCTTATCAACACTCATCCCTATTTTTCTTGGATATTCTATCTTCTAAGATCTTTTTCTAACTTCTAAGGACTTATTCTATTTTCTTAGGTCTTCTCTGCACAATGCCGGCAAATGGTTGACACTGTCAGCCATGCATCTTTGAGGTTCATTACAAATTGTAGACCTCTGAGTCATCATTGTATCATCATCACAGTTAAAATCACGGGTTGGTTGGCCAGCTTGGTGAGACACCTTTATTGAAAAGGCCATTCCTGGTCTGCTTACTCCCTATTTTATGCATTTTATTTAATGCAGACCAGTAAAGGACAGTACTTTTGCATCCTCATGCTCTGGGTACTATGCACCCTCAGCCTGGAATCAGTTGCAGAACGACTTAAAGCTCAAGGAGCTGGTGCCCTTGATTGATTTTACATTTAAAATGAAAGACAAGGAAACAGATTCTATTGAATGTTGATGATTTAGCATGGCTGTTTAATCAATTATTTACTGGAATGACTCATGGTTGGTTATATTTTAATCCATATGATTGTGCTTTGTAAATCATACTTGTCCATATTTGCGATTTGCATCTGTAACTTTATGTTTTTCTGCTGCTTGTCAAAAAAAATGTCTTCTTCTGTCTTCTCCTTCCTGTCATCTTAGGTCAACTTCTTTTTTTATTCTGCCATCTTCTGTCTTCTTAGGTTTTATTCTAGTTTTTTAAGCCTACTTCTGTCTTTCCTGTCTTCTGGTTTCCTTAGATCTTTGACTATATTTTTCAATCTTTGGTCCTCCTCTGTCTTCCTAGATCTTCCTTTGTCTTGTTTTGTCCTCTTCTCTCTTCTTGGTCCCCTAGTTTCACAGACTTTTCTTCCCTTTGTCTTTGTCCTCAAGACTAACCCAAGCAGTGGTGTAAAGGAATGAAGCATAAGTACTTCGTTACAGTACTTAAGTAGGTTTTGGGAGTATCTATACTTTACTTGAGTTTCTTTGTTTGCTGGAACTTTCACTTTTACTTCGCTACTTTAAAAATAAAAAAAATTATACTTTTACTCTGCTAAATTTATATTGTCAACATCGTAACTCACTACAAAATAAAATGTGAATAAACATTTATTGGACATTTATTTTCACATTTCATTTTGTAGAGGACCATGCGTGTTCTTGCGCGAATATCTGGCGCTCTCGAATGAAGCTGGGGCTCATCTCAGTGAGACCACACATGCAGCTTGCGAATGATCATCAGAGTCTACAACCAACAGTATAATGGAAGCAGCCCGTCCACTGGCAATAGTGAAGATACCGCCACATCACCACCTGCTAGTTGTGCTTCAAAGACGAACACCTGTGGTCATATCTGAAAAGCATTTGTGCTTTTGTTGGGATGAAAGCCTCAACTTAGCCTGACTTACACAGGAAGTGCTCTCTGATTGACGCGCTAGAAGTGTCAGCTCATGCTGCTTAAAACTCTCTTAACAGGCTTGTTTCTCGGCTGTCAGCCCTGTCAATCACACGTACAGTAACCAATAGCCTTACCGTTCACACGAAGCCTGCTGTAGCTGGACAGACTGCCTAAAAATCTGTGTTTTTGCTGCGCATAATCCTTATTGATGTGCGCAACAGGAGCTGTACAATCCGTGATCAGGGGCTATAATTTCATGGTTTTAAGTGAACCTTGTCACAGAGAGAACAGAGTTGACATCAAAGAAGACACAGAGCAATGATACAGCAGGTTTTGGTTTGCGCTAAGATGTCACGCTACTACACTGTGGTAAATGAGAACGCATCTGCTGGCGTTTGGTCACCCCTAGACTAAAAACTCTTTACTTCTGCAAGGTTTTCTACCAGGTTTCACCTTGAAAGCACAGATTTCACCCAGATGTAGATGGCAATGTGTAGAAGTGATGTGGTGGATGTTTTATGTCTGACATGAAGCATCTCGAAGGTAACTATGTTCAATAATTGCTCATCAAAAATGAGGAGGGAAAAATGTGTTTCAGGTTCATTTATCCTGATGTGGACTTCAACCACATATAAAAACATGACATTTTCTGAAACCAGAGACTTAAATCTTTCAAATGAGGTGTCACTGATGAATTTATGGTTCTACAGTTATAAGCTTTAAAAACAAAGCATGATAAATAGGCCAGAATTGGGTGGATGATAAAGGGTTAATGGAGGGAGGGAGGGGAGACAGAGGGAGAGGGGGAGCAAGAGTTGAAGGGAGGGGGTTAAACTTAATAAAGCTTGTGAAAGCAACAACTATTTATCTGTTCTCTTTCTTTGTACTTTTACTTTTGATACTTAAGTGCATTTAATATGAGGTACTTTGAGACTTTTACTGAAGTAATTTTTTTAATGGGTGACTTTTATTTTTACCTGAGTAGATTTTAAGTAAGATATCTGTACTTTTACTCAAGTATGGCTTTCAAGGATTTAATACACCACTGCACCCAAGAGATTGGACGCTGCTCTATCCTGGGACCTGTACTACGAAACTGGATTAACACATCCGGGATCTCTTTCCGTACCCTGGGTTCACTTCAGGAGACATTTGCAGTCTGGATAATCTGTACTACGAAACTGGATATCAATTTGCTGAGTCAATCCAGGATTTTAAGTCTGGCGCGCTCACATTAAAGAGGTGGAGTTTACAGCATCAGACCGATCGCAAACACAGAGAAACGGGAGAAAGCCGGCAGGGCAGCTTTACCATGGAGGAAAAGATAATTATTCTTCAAAAATAATTAGTGATTAAAATATTCTTAAGCACATTACCTAGAAAAAGAGCGACTGTTTCTGCATCAAAAATCAGGAAGGAATGCTGCGGAAAATCGCAGACTGTGTAATGTGTAATTTGGAGAGATTATAATGTTAAATCACCAGACAAAATACTCCGATCATTAATTTCACTTTATTACAGCGCAGAGCTTTGGGGCAGAGCTCTTCCTCAGTTCTCTTCCTTTGGTTTATATTTTAAGTTAAGCTATTTTGAGGATCAGCTCTCTGTGTGAGCGTTTTTTTTTATTGGAAGTTTAATTTTCCCACTGTTACAGTGTGATGAGAAGTTGTGGATTCATGTTTCTGCAGTTATACCACGACCAATATTATAAACCTCATTATTTCAGATGCATCAGTCTGCGGTGTGTTACATTTGTAACGTGACTCAATAAGTCGGCTGATGTAACTTAGTCCAAATCTGTATCTTTGGTAGAATATTCTTCAAGAATTATTTCAATTCAAACAGCTGCAGCTATAATGTGTTACATAGGTAGCATCGGCTGTCCTTGCCCTGGTATAGACTGGTTGCCTGTGCCTAAAATTAAGGGTCTCTGTTACAGAGTCCAAGATCTCACATATATGTGTAGCAACCTTTCAGATTATAAAACTGACTGATTATTTTATTAGAAGTTTTCCCTGTTTTCACAAAATAGGGTGGTGCCCCGAGGAAAATTTAAACTAGCATATTGTTAAGTTTAAATAAAATTCTGAAGTTTATAACTTTGTTTATTTGTTAAGTGTGGAATGCTGGCATTCTACAATTGACTAATTATTTGTTTGTTGGTAATTTAACATCTTAGACCAATTCACGCTACAGGTTGCAGCGGATGTCGGTGCACACCACGAAACGGACAGCCAGACTACACCCTGACAGCCGGTTGACGTCGCAGAGCAAAGACAGCATGTCTGCTTCCCAGAACATAGACAGCTGGTCTTTAACACGGAGTGAGGATGGCTTGTGCATCCTGCATGAGTCAAGTACCGTGTGTACAGCAGGGTCTCATGTGCACTGTTTGTCCTCCTCACTCATGGTTTCATGGTTTGGTAAGAAATTAAGTTCAGTTCAATAATATCATATCTACTTGTTTTTTTTCAATGTTTTCTACACATTGTCTCTAAACCCCCTCCCACTGTCACAGAACTCAACATACTGAGTTAACTCTGCTTAACATGGTTAGCTCATTGCACCTTTCAGCTGAAAAGTAAAAAAAAAAGAAAACAATTTGATTGAGTAATTTAAAAAATCCAACATGGACCAAAAGTAAGTTTGTGGTAAGCGCAGACAGAACAATTATTGCAACAATAAGTGAAGAGGGAATGAGCGCAGTGGCACAGTGCAATACCCGGATGGAGAATTGGACTCTGTCAGGAGTGTTAGTACTTGACACTCTGAATTATCCCCAACCCCAGAGCTTTTTCAACACTGTGAAGTGTTAAAACAACACCCAAATATTCAACAGTGGAAATCAACACTGGAGATTTTGCTGTGTAAACAGCTCGTGTCACTCGTGTATGTCAGCTACATACAGAAGGCTCTCATGTCCACTGCGTGCCCTCCTCAGTCATGGTAACACGGTATGGTGAGGAATTAACTTTAGTTTGTGGATGAACTTGAAAGGATTGCCTCACATTATTTAAACTGTTCATGTTCAGAAAAAAAATCACACTGCCTTGTATTGTGAACAAATATTTTTGACTTCAATGCTAGTTATATTTGTGTGGAGACACAAGCCTGGATTTTTATTGTTGATTTCAATTTTCTTCTCCACAGATTTATTTTTCTCAGTGTAGTTTCCTTGGCCCCCCTGGTCTTTCCTGTTGTGTCTGAAACAGTAAATCACAGCATGCTGATTGCCAGACTGGAGCAGTAGGCTGGGGTCAGTGAAATAGCCTTGGAATGATTCAGGTCATTCATTGAGAACAGGTGTTTTGTAGCAGCATTAGCTGGATTACTTTCTCGAACAGTAAATCTGAAGGGAAAATACCTCTCAGATTTATGCTTCAGGGGGGCTGTAAAGCAGATTGACAGGGTCATGCACAGAGCATCATCAGGGAGGAACTGAGTGACATATGTCACAGGAAGGAAGGCACTGAGAGTTTTATTTCTAAGGAAGGAAAAAAAGGTTAAGTAGGAATGGGTGAGGCACTTCCATGGATGCAATTGAGAGTTACCTGAAGAGAAACACCCACTGAAGAAGACATAAAGAGTTAATGACTCCCTGAGAACGGGAGCGCCAAAGTTTTTTTTTATTAGTTTTTTGTTGTTGCCTTTTCTTACAGCTCACTTAGAAGCTCTATATTACCTTTGAGGAAAAGTGGTACATAGATAAAGTATTATTTGTATGTTGACATGTGTGGGTGGTATGTCAGTTGAAGTATTAATCACTGATATTTAAAGACAAGTACAAAACCCAAAACCAGTGAAGTTAGCAAGTTTTGTAAATTGTAAATAAAAACAGAATACAGTGATTTGCAAATCCATTTCAACCTATATTTAATTGAATACACAGCAAAGACAAGCTACTTAATGTTCAAACTGATAAACTTTGTTATTTTTTGCAAATATTAGCTCATTTGGAATTTGAAGCCAGCAACATGTTTCAAAAAAGCTGGCACAAGTGGCAAAAAAGACTGAGAAAGTTGAGGAATGCTCATCAAACACTTATTTGGAACATTCCACAGGTGATCAGGCTAATTGGGAACAGGTGGGTGCCATGATTGGGTATAAAAGCAGCGTCCCTGAAATGCTCAGTCATTCACAAACAAGGGGCGAGGGTCACCACTTTGTGAACAAATGCGTTAGCAAATTATCAAACATTTTAAGAACAACATTTCTCAAGCTATTGCAAGGAATTAAGGGATTTCATTATCTACGGTCCATAATATCATCAGAAGGTTCTGAGAATCTGGAGAAATTACTGCACGTAAGCGGCAAGGCCAAAAACCAACGTTGAATGCCCGTGACCTTTGACCCCTCAGGCGGCACTGCATCAAAAACCAGCATCACTGTGTAAAGGATATCACCACATGGGCTCAGGAACACTTCAGAAAACCACTGTCAGTAACTACAGTTCGTTGCTACATCTGTCAGTGCAAGTTAAAACTCTACTATGCAAAGGGAAAGTCATTTATCAACAACACCCAGAAACGCCGCCGGCTTTGCTGGGCCCGAGCTCATCTAAGATGGACGGATGCAAAGTGGAAAAGTGTTCTGTGGTCTGATGGGTCCACATTTCAAATATTTTTTTGACCAAAGAGGAAAAGAACCATTCGGACTGTTATAGGCGCAAAGTTCAAAAGCCAGCATTTGTGATGGTATGGGGGTGTATTAGTGCCCAAGGCATCATGGGTAACTCACACATCTGTGAAGGCACCATTAATGCTGAAAGGTACATCCAGGTTTTGGAGCAACATACATTGCCATCCAAGCGACGTCTTTTTCATGGACGTTCCTGTTTATTTCAGCAAGACAATGCCAAGCCACATTCTGCACGTGTTAGAACAGTGTGGCTTCGTAGTGAAAGAGTGTGGGTACTAGGCTGACCCACCTGTAGTTCAGACCTGTCCCCCTTGTGGCACGGAAACATGAAAAACAACAACAGAGACCCCGGACTGTTTAACAACTTAAGCTGTACATCAAGCAAGAATGGGGAGGAATTCCACCCGAAAAGCTTAGAAAATTGGTCTCCTCAGTTTCCAAACGTTTACTGAGTGTTGTTAAAAGGAAACGTGATGTAACACCATGGTTAAAATGCCTCTGTGCCAACTTTTTTGCATTGTGTTGCTGCCATTGAATTCAAAGTTGATGATTATTTGCAAGAGAAAATAAAGTTTCTCATTTCGAACGTTAAGTATCTTGTCTTTGCACTTTATTCAATTGAATATAAGTTGAAAAGGATTTGCAAATCATTGTGTTCTGTTTTACGATTTACACAATGTGCCAACTTCACTGGTTTTGGAATTGTACATGAGGATGGATGTTGTTTTAGAGCCAACCTGATTACCTGAAGACAGAACTATATGCTGTCTGTTTCATTTCATGAACACTGTTCATTTAGTTCAGACTCTCAGGTGTGGAGCAGCTCTCATGGCCTCTTAGAATTCAACCCTTAAAGAGCAAAGAGCCTCATAGCTGAGCTCACCTGTTAATGACTGAGGTAATAACAGCAAAAAATAAAAGGGAAAGAGTGATGCAACAGGCTGCAAAAGAGGAAGACAAAGAAACTCTTAAAGTCCATCAGGCTCTCTGAAGACTCCCCAGCCCATGAAAGAGGACTTTTATTCTGAAAGTTTGGACACACCACAAACACTTACCTCTGCGTCTGAGCTTCAAACAGGAGCACAGCTTTGAAAGAATCACAGAAGTATTATCAGGATAGAGAGCAGGTACTGATTTCAGTTCACCACCAGGACAGGACATCTGTGGGACCGAGAGGAGAAACAATCTTCAGCAGAGAAAGTAAACGAGAGATCAGCTGATCAGAGACAGAGATTTGTGGACTGAGATCAGGATCAGGGACATTTATATGGACCTGGTTTATAAAACAGGGAGGAAATAAAGCAAAACATGCAGGAAATAATTATACTATGCTATACTACTATTGTAAATAATAGAGGTGCACAAATACCCAATATTGAAGTGACAGGAAAGGGATCATGACAGCAAAACCTGGAATTTACAGAAATTTTCTTTTTCAGACGCAGGCCCTCACTGCAAAAAAAAAAAAAAAAAGAAAACTTCTGCACTGGATTAGCTTTAGGGAGAAATGTTTGAAGTGAGAACAGCAGCAGTGAGATTTTTAAAGACCAAGGCCAGTGAGGAGACCATGAGGAACAGAGAGCATATTTCTTGGCCCCTCAATGACGACCCACTACAGTGGAAGAAGGCACAGTTGGACCTACTTCTTCTGTCATCTTTTATAAAATAATACCTCTGCTTACCAGCCACCAGTGAAGCATGTGCAAGGATCCCTTCATATTTTGTCTCAACGCATTAAATAAATTAGTGAAACAAGGAGGAGCAAATGTGCCCCTTTTGTTCTGTGTTGCACTGCTTGTTGTGCTAAAACCCTAGATGCACAATTCACAGCAGAATAGCACCGAAAAATCTATTTTAATTTTACATTAATGCTTTCTAAAGCTGTTGTTTAGCTTACTTTGTGCCACTTGACTGTATCTTGCACTTATGCTACTGTGGTGCTATAACACCTCCTCTTTACGCACAACTTGCTTATTGCTCTGTATCTTATTGTTGCCACCTGAGCAAACAACAGAAAAAAACAGCAGCTTATCCAAGTGTTGTGCTTTTATCCACTTTACTGTACTTTTTATCTACTTTGTGCCATTTGTTGACATTGGACAGTTTGAAGTGTTGTAAAACTTTCGCAAAGTTTATGGATTGCAATGCACTGAAGTCGTTACTATTTTTCATAACTAATATAGAAATCCTATGTTGTCTGTTTAAAATAACCAGAATGACCTTGTTCTGACCTCAAACATTTCTCTTACATTTTTGTCCCACAAAAATAAATTCCATCTGCATCAAATCCAATCGAATCCCATTGGATTGTTGTGCATTAAAATGTATTGTTAGTGAATCATATCATAATCCATGTCTCTAGATTCATATCAGGTTTACATTTGAGGGAGAGATGCACACCTGAGCTGTGACTGAGGAGAGTTGAAGGCTGTGACGGAGGGAGCAGCAGACGCAGACGCCGGTCACGGCTTTTGCGCGGCAAGTCTATTTTTTCTCGGAGTGTGTCTCTGGAATGCGTCAATCTCAAACGGGAAATCAGGCACAAAAACAAACAGAGTATCCGGTCATTTCAAAATAAAACACCATGTTTAGGCTCCCAATCTTAAATGTTATCCTTGTAAATCAAAATGACGTCACTACTAGTGGCAAAGAGCCAGAGGTTATCAACAGGTCAGAGAGGCACAGAGATAATCGGACGCCATGGACGAAGAAAAGTTCATTTTTGGAGGTGGAAAACTATAGTGTTTTAAACACAACGCACCCTTTCTACAAGGACTCCAGTAGGAAGGAGAAGGCATGGCTTGAAAGAGCAGGAGTTACTGGTGTGCCAGGTGAGTTAAATGCATTAAATACTATGCAAGTACATTGTGATGTGTGTGTTTTTTAATTGTGTAATACTTGTGAACAGGCATTTTTTTATTCATCTCGACCAGCATTTGGAAAAAAAAAATTGGTATTTCCTTTTGTTACTTGCAATAAAATTTTCATTGAGAATTAAAATATAGAAAGAGAGTCTGTGTCATTTGATGAAATGTTGAATTCAAGATTCATACAGATAAAGAATCAAATCATTTCAGTTTAAAAGTTAAAGTTGTCCTTAGGTGTTGTCTCTTGTACTGTAGACTATTTAGTTTGACTCCAGTGTACCGCGAGGGGGGGGTGCCACGTCTGGGCCTCTTGCTTTTCTTATGCTAATTGTATTGCAGATCTCTCCACAGAGTTAACCCCTCTTCATGTAATTAAAAACCAAACTGAAATAAGGTATCTGATAAGTTAAAAAGAATTAGGCTCATGTGTGTAATGTTTTTCATAGTCACTTGTGCTCTATTATTCATTCATTTCTGGAAAGGCATTCAAAAGTGATCAAACATTTTTATTTTTATTGCAAACCACAGAACAAAAACAAAACAAAGTATTTCACAAGACTTACATGTCTTTTGAGCAAGAAGTTGCTCTCTCAATCACACCATTCTATCCTGCCAAGACACAACTGCCCTCAGGAGAGTTGAAAAAGTTACAAAATATGTCCCTGAAGTTACAGGCCTCCCGAGATGCTCTTTTTTCTCCCATGCTTCTTACTGGTGCCATCTGTCTCCCTAAATGCTCTGCATCATCCAGCATCCTCTGGTTGTCCGCTGGAGCAAGTAGAAAGTTGTGGAGGATGCATGCAGCCACCACAAGAGTGTCAACAATTTTGGGGTGAAGGTTTATCTCCTGTGAAGTATCCTCCACCTGGAGGCCAGAATGCCGAAAGCATTTTCAACTACCATCCTAGCTCTTAATAGCCTGTAGTTAAACACCATTTTTCTGTGGCTCAGATTCTGGGGGTAGGGTCTCATCAGGCAGGGCTTCAGGGGAAAAGCTGCATCACCAACCATCACATGAGGCATGTCACCCAGATGAGCAGCACCTGGCAGAGGAGCACTGGCCGGCACTTGAAGTGTCCCACTCGCCATTCCTCTCCCCAGATTTGATTCAGCATAAACACCTCCATCGCTGGTTCTGCCAAAGTCCCCCACTGGAATGACTCGGAACCTGTAGTCAGCATCCACAAGTGCCAGCAGTACAATGGAAAATGTCTTCTTGTAGTTGAAGTATTGACTGCCAGACAATGGTGGTGCTTGAATGTGGATGTGCTTGCCATCGATCGCTCCCAAGCAATTTAAAGTCCCACTTCTCCCAGAAACCTTTTGCCACCTCCCTCCACATGTCCTCTGTTGGTCTGGGAAGATACTTATCCATCATCACCTTTTCAACTGCAGCATACACCATGCAAATGGAGTTGCAGACTTTTGAGTGTCCCAGACAGTAACTAAAAGCCAGGCTGACCATTGAGTCCCCTGAGGCCAAGTACCTGTCAGAGAAGAAATAAAAAGCAGAGATAAATTAAATGTATAATCACTGATTTTGTTTTTCTTTTCTTTTTTTTCAGTTGATCTTTGCAAGGCAAAATGGAAGGCACTCTGGGATGCTTTTGTAAAAAGCTAAAGGAGGGGCAATTTGACAAGTGGGTCTGCAGCAGGAAGCCAAAAGGAGTGGAAACACGACAAAATCATGTCCTTCCTGTTGCCATATGTACAGCCAAGAAGGCATTTAATACATTCCCTGTGTTTTTGAATGCTTTTACTGAACAATTTATCATTTCTGATGTTGTAGTTATTATTACAATATTATTAGTATTCATTTACAGTCTGTAAATTTAAATATCATATCAGTCTGCCAGTTGTGACATACAGGTGTTTATTTTCCTGTCCATTTTCTACATACATTTTAGTTCAAAGAGTAATCTGGCTGCAGTGGTCCAGATGGAGACATAAGGGGAGAGATCTGAAACGCCCCTGTCTTTTTCTGGCTCGGAGTGCTCCACTGTGCCAAACCCACAGAGGATGACTGCCCCACCTGCCCCATCTTCAGCCCTGCCCTCCACGTCTGAAGTAAGAGATAGACCTTCAAGGTCTCGCAGTCCCATTGAGAGGTTGAAAAAAGCAGTGAAGGACACAAGAAGGAGCCAGGGACCACCAACAACAGACATTGGGAAGAGGCTCATTTCCATCTTGCAAGAGCCTGCCCCTAAACCTCACATACCAGACAGTGAGCTAGAGGAGTCTTATTGTTTTTCTCTGAGCATCGTTCCTGATTTGAATCCTCTCAGCAGAGAATAAAGAAGAGAGGTAAAAAAGAAAATAATACAACTTTTGGATGATGAAGAGCCAACACAACAACTCTGGCCCCCCACCCATACTCTTCAAGTTGGCTACCCCATCAGCCTCCTCGCATAGGCGTCAACCTCTCCCCGCCTCTAGGACACTCAGGTCAGGCCATCAGACCTGGGAGTTTTCAGCTCGTTATCCCTCAGACAATAACAAGACCAATTGGGTCATTTACACAAATGCTGGCCTCAAGTACTAATGACCCAGTTTGGGAAGAAGAGGAAGACCAAGGAGGGCCTTTTCACTGAGACTTTTAAATTGTTAACAACTTAATTTATGCTTGTGATATTAAAGTAGTATTAGAGTGTGTTTTATTTATTTTTTTACGCATACATTTAATTTTTCAAAAATGTTTTGCACGTTTTCTATTTTTACATGTAAAGTGAGTGTTTGAATGTGGTGCTACTATGTGATTAAAAGGTTTCACACACATGGTCAGCGATTTATTGTTCTTTTGATTCATGATAATTTCAATAGTTTGATGCTTACCTCAGTCCAACAGCGAGTCTCTGTTTTGGATGTATGGCTGCTATGTAGGTTGTTGATTGTCTGGTCAAGAAGGGTCAGAAGTTCATCCATCTGCACAGCACTCATTCGAAAATACTGGTGATGGCGTTGGCTGTCCAGCCTCAACTCAGCCACAAGATGGTGAAAATCTCTTTGTTGTCTCCTTCACTGGTTGGGAGGAGGCACCCTGTAAGGGCAAAACAGATGTCCAGGTGTGAGTCGATGATTTCTTTGCCAGGAAGTTTAGGTGGGGAGGAAGTTAATCCCTTAGAAGTTTTATTGCCCCATTTGGGGTCGGTTGGGGAAGGAGCAGCTTTTCAGCCGACACCCATTGATCAAGATAGGAGACAACTGATTGATCAAAGACAGTTCCTGTTTGTTGTCC
>RPOG01003177.1:54024-70394 GCA_008086565.1 Thalassoma bifasciatum | reverse complement strand
ACAGGGAACCAAAAAGGAAAACCAGTTCAAAGAAGAATGATTGATCAACAACAAATCTCTGCTATACCAGGCCCAAAAATCAAAAATTAAAGTGATCTCACTGGATCCAGGGAAGAGTTGATGTCAGGAAGCAGCTCCTTCGTTTTCCTCCACGTGCAGCAGCACCAGGCTGTTGTTTACCTCCGTTGTCATGACGACCGACATTGAGCCGCTGTATTACTTTAATGAAATCTTTTGAAAGCTTTTTTTTTTCCTTTAAAGACCACGGTGGGTGTATACAATCATGTTTTACTACAAACACACCGCAATATCTACTTGTACGTGCGTGAAGACGCGTCGTGAAATCGCGTCCTGTGTTATAAGATCCACGCCCACCGTGAGTCTGTAGTCGGGCTAGAGGAAAAGATAACCAAACCCAGTAGAGACGAGTAGAGTAGAGCTGGAATTGTAGAGTGGAAAAGCGCCATAAGATGAATTAAACTAGAAATTAATAATTCAAAAAACAAGAGCTACTTTGGTTTATGTGGCAAATTTTGTATCAAAGTCAGATATTATATAGACTCATTTTTTATTTTAAGCCTTTATTTCTGTGAATGTTGATGATTATGACTTACAGAGAATGGAAACACAAAACTCAGTGTTTCAGAAAATCGGAGTATTACATAAAATCAATAAAAAAAGAGATTTTAAACAGAAAGCTTAGGTGTTCTTAAAAATGTTCATTTGCTACGAGTCCCTTTTTTCTTTGCAGCTTTTGGACCATTTTTCAAGTTTGCTTCCAGTTTTTCACCCATTTTTGCTACTTTTTGATCATTTTTGCAACCTAAATTATATCTTTAGTGCTACTTCTTGCTGGTTTGCCTCTTTAATATATTAAATATTACAGCAGGACACTTTCCAGTTTAATCTAATTTGCAATTTATTACCCAGCTCGTTTCTGTTGGTGATTTTGAACGGTTCACTGGTGAAACAAGGAGAAGGGTGTGAGCTATGAAAGCCAAAAAGAAAGGGAGAAACAGAGAAAATCTAGATTATTTTCTCCAAAATCTGCCTTGATTACAGCCTCGCCTTAGTATTAACAGCACCCTTTTATTTGTTGTGTTTTACACATAGAATAAAGTCTTGGTTTTTGTCCACTAGATGGCAGACTGTGGCGGGCTTCCTCAGGTGGTGCAGGTGAGTAAGAGCCTTCTGTTTTTATCCTCTGGGTTTAAATAATTAAAAAGCCTCTTTTTGTCTGGTTGGTGAAAATAGTTGAAAAAAAAAGAGTAATACTAACAATTCAAAGAAAAATATGTATACTATGAGAAGATCAGATAAACGTAAATTGACCATGATGTGCACAAAAGAAAGTGGATGATGGGTCAATGAGGTGACGTCCCTTTTTTGTGTCTGAGTGCAATATTTCCTTCCATCATGAATTGAGTATTTCATCACATGTATTTCTTTATTCTATGAAACCTGTGTTATTTGAACACATCTTTAAACTATTAAAATATAACATGTTTTTTTGTGTTTTGGTTCCTCAAACCCCCAAAATGTCAGGTGGTGCAACCGTCCTGACAAGTATCCACAGTAATTAAACTCTAAAAATTGAATATCAGTTATTGTAAATGGAAATTAAAAATACAGTGGCATTATTTTATGCTTGNATTTATCTTTTTCACAAATAAAAGAAATGAAACACACAAAATGAAAATGTATGAGTCACTACAGACACTTGAGAGATACTTGCCAATAATTTCACACAGAAAAAATAACAGGAACATATAAATATATTTTCATATATTTGGTTGCTCCACCTGACATTTTTGGGTGCTCAAATTAAAAATACTAAAAAATAATGAACCTTAAAACTTTGAAATGTTGGTCAACTACTGAAATCTGTTAGAAAACATAATTCTTCTCTCAGAAATATGTTTTTATCCATTTTCAAAGAACTTTTTAAAAATAAGATTTTAGACCCTCTTTTTGTCATTGACCCTGGCGTCTTTTATTGTTTATCTTGCAGGTAACATTTTGAGGATTATGTGGGGTTTTTATCGTCCAATGAAAAATGTTTTGGCTCTTTTTCGCTGTTTACTTCATGATTTATTCAGTGCTTCTCTTAAAGTCAGATTTCTCCGTCTGTTACTGAAGTGTTTTTCTTTCCTCAGCCTGGAAAACTCGCAGAGGCCTTCAAGTATTTTGTCCAGGGGATGGGCTACAGTGAGTATCTGCTGTGTGTTTCTGTAAACATGACAACAACTACTCTTACAACCATAAACCTAAGAGACTCCTGGGAGATTAATTTCTGTGAATGTTTTACTGATAAACATGTTTTCTTGTTTGTCTTTTGTCTCCTACATGTTCCCTCTCTAACATGAGTCTGTTAAATGTGCTGATCAAGCAAAACAAGAGCTGCAAGATATGACCTAAAACCAAAACCTCAATATTTTCCTGCTATATCCTGATACAAGATATATATCAAAATATTTTGATTTCTCCTGTAAATAAGCATATTACATGTTCAGTTCAACCCTTTAATTAATAAAATGACACCAGTATAATGATTCAAACAGACCTTTCAGTCAGATTTATAAAATTTGCAGCTAAAAAGGGAAAAACCAAAATCAGGTTAAGTTTAACAAACCTTTAAACCTATTTTAAACAGTCTAAAGTAGGTTATGAATGTATTTTGACTGGCCTTAATGCTAGAAATCTGAGTTTACACTGACTTTAAAGAGACTAAAGTAGGTTATGAATGTGTTTTGACTGGTCTCAATGCTAGAAATCTGAGTTTACACTGACTTTCAAGAGACTAAAGTAGGTTATGAATGTATTTTGACTGGTCTTTATGCTTGACATCTGGGTTTTATTGACTTTAAACAGTCTAAAGTAGGTTTTGAATGTACTTTGACTGGCCTTAATTCTAATTCGTACCACATGACTGTCTCAATAGATTTCTAAAATTACAACCATAAAGATCAAAATTTGAAAATAACAAGAACTAAAGTTGAGGATGACTAAATCTAACTTTTATTACCGTAATTAATCTACCTGGATATTGTTGTTGGAGCTGAAAGGACTCTGTTAGTGACTTCTGTCTCTGAGCCTGAGCTCTCACTGAAGTTTTGTGGTGTAATGTTAGTTTTACAGCGTGCTCTTATTTTGAAGGGCACGCAGGTTCATATCAGAAAGTTAGTCGGGCAACAAAAAGAGACTTATGAATCTTTGTGAAACGTCTGTGGGAATCTTTAATGTTCATCATGACAGTTTGAGGATTCTCCTCTTCCCTCTGTTTACTTTACAGCTCAGAGTTTTATTTTTGGTGTTTTATTAGACGTTTGTGTACGTTTGTGGTGGTGAAAACATGACGTTTGTTTGTGGAGAGAATCAGGCGAGGATCACACAGGCAGCAAAGCCCAAATATGAAACTACACCTAAGAAAATGAGCCCAAAAATGAACAACCTGTGACCGACGAGATGTTCAAGCTCATCCCTAAGACATAAACACAAAGAAAATCACATACAGACGTCTCAGACATTAATCTTAGTAAAGCTGTGTCTGAGTTTGAGTGTTTGTAACAAATAAATTCATTTTTATTCTGACTTTGTTTTAGAATTTAGAGCCAGAACTCATGAAAGCGAGAGGAAGGAAAAATGTTTGTATAGAGCAAAATCATGAGGAACATGATTGAGAATCTTTCTCTGGTTTTTACCCAGAGATTTTCTTGACAGGAGAGAAAAAAAAACAATAATCATAGCAGCATAAAAATATGTCCAACTGTCAGAAATCATCATTTTGAGAAGTGTGTGTGTGTGTGTCAACAGCTCGCCTCACTAACTGTAAGTAGCAGTTTGCAGTGTTATTCACAACACAGCAGTGTGTTAAATCACACAGACCCATCTCTGCTGTGTGTGTGTGTGTGTGTGTGTGTGTGTTAACCTCCTACTAGAGCTACAACTACCTCTCAAAGTGTCTTCCTTTCCCTCTGCTCTTGTTCTCTCTCTCTCTCTCTCTCTCTCTCTCTCTCTCTCTCTCTCTCTCTCTCTGTTGTTCCCTAAAGTCCCTCATGTTGTATCAAACCGTCTCAGCAGCCAATCAGGTATCAGGATTTTGACCAGAACCCTCCTCCTCTTCTTCCTCTTCTTCACATCTTCATCTTTGTGTCTTTGATTTCTGTTTCTCGTCCCCTCTCTCACCTCGTACGTCCGTCTTCCTGTCAGTGTGTGTGTGTGTGTGTGTGTGTGTCTGCATGCCGTTGATCACACTGATTTTTTTTTTTCTCCCTCTGCAGTGAAAATGACCAGCAGGCTTTGCTGCATGCCAAACCTCAGAGCTCCGTTCACACTGTAGACGTTAATCTCACTTAAAAATCTAGGGGTAGCAAAAAGTGGCAAAAAAAAAAAAGGAGTGAAAATTGATTAAAACCCAAGAAAAATTTGGTGGACCATTTTAAAATATTCAGAAAGTAGTGAAAAAAGTGACAAAAAACAGTGAAAAGGTAGCAAAAGTTGTCCAAAATTAAAGAAGATGGCGAGACAGTTGTGATCAGTTTTGGGAAATAGTCAGTTTGTTGCAAATCAAAAGAGTGGAAAGTGTCAAAAATGGACAAAAGCAACAAAAATCGGCATGAAAATTGAGACTGAACCTGGAAAATAGCGAGGAGGATACAAAAAAATTGGTCCAAAAATGGCAAATGAGAGTGAACAAGTGACTAAAATAAGAACAATTAACAAGAATTAGGAAGAAAATTTTGGAAGAAACTTTTAAACATCCAGAAAGTAGCAATAAAACTTAGTTAAAGGTGGTAAAAATGGCCAAAAAAGCAACAAAAATTGGGATAAAACCTGGACATACGAAAAGGTAGCAAAAAGTGGCAAAAAAAAAAGAAGTGAAAATTGATTAAAACCCAAGAAAAATTTGGTGGACCATTTAAAAATATTCAGAAAGCAGGAAAACCAGTGAAAAAAGTGACAAAAAACAGTAAAAAGGTAGCAAAAATTGTCCAAAATTAACGAAGATGGCGAGACAGTTGTGATCAGTTTCGGGAAATAGTCGTTTTGTTGCAAATCAAAAGAGTGGAAAGTGTCAAAAATGGACAAAAGCAACAAAAATCGGCATGAAAATTGAGACTGAACCTGGAAAATAGCGAGGAGGATACAAAAAAATTGGTCCAAAAATGGCAAATGAGAGTGAACAAGTGACTAAAATAAGAACAATTAACAAGAATTAGGAAGAAAATTTTGGAAGAAACTTTTAAACATCCAGAAAGTAGCAATAAAACTTAGTTAAAGGTAGTAAAAATTGCCAAAAAGCAACAAAAATTGGCATTTACATTGGGAATAAACCTGGAAAAAATGCAAAAAATTGGCAAAAATTGGTCCAAAAGTGGCAAAAAAAGGAGTTAAAAGTGACTAAAATGACAGTGAAGAAACAAAAAGTACCAAGAAAATTCAGTAAAGTAGCAAAGAGGGTGAAAAATAAAAGTGATGAAAAGTGGTAAAAATAGCCAAAGTCAACAAAAATGGCAAAGCAATTGTGGGTGAAACTGGAAATAGTGAGAAGGTAAATGGTCCAAAAGTGGCAAAAAAAAGTGAAAAGTGTCAAAGAATTGGCTAAATCAACAAAAATCAGCAAGAAAATTGGGACTGAACCTGGAAAAAAGCGAGGAGGATGTAAAACAATCCCAAACACGGCAAATGAGAGTGACATACATAGACGCTCAGACTCAGCGACTCCGTCCTCGTGCGGTTAATCTCACTTAAAAATCTAGGCTGTTTGGGGTCATTACGTCACATCCTGACGCCCGTACCCTGAATATTCACTCTCCTTTCCACCAGAGGAATCCAGAGTTCAAACATATCAAAAGTGTTGTTTCATCAAATTATTCCAAGTGGTGAAATTTCTCCTGTAAAGTCCGTTGTTTGTTCTCATCAATAACAGCAGCTTCACAGTCTTAGAGCATTTCCTCCTCAATGTCAATCTGACAAAGCTTGACGTATTTCACTTGTTTAGACGTCTGGCTACAAGACAGAAGTGTCCCCATGGTTTTCTGTTGAGTTTTCATCCCAGGACAGCTTGTGATAGACAACAAGTGCTCCCTGCTTGACTGGTCTTGTGTAACAGCTCAATCATGGCCCTTTTCCTCTGACCCGTCTCAGCTCTACTCTACTCACCTCTACCCGGTTTGTGTTGCGTTTCCATTAGCGCGGTACTATGCGGCAGACGCCAGTTTTTAGTACCTGCTCTACCCTGGTTCTAAGCGAGTAAAGCTGATACTAAAAGGTGACGTGGACGGACTGCCGGTCACTCATTGGTCAGAGAATGTCGTCTCTGCAGCTTCTGACTCTGAACAAATCACTTACAAGAGGCAAAGGAATAAGTCAGCGACGGGTTTTTAATGACATTTAAACCTGACGGCACAGAACCAGACTGAATGAAGACAAAATACAGCCCTAAAATGCTCCTTCATGATTCCTAAAGAAGTTAAAAGTCCTTTTTAAACCAAAAAGAAGTTAACAGCAAAGATAGTTGGCTTTAAAGAGTCTTTTAAATTAAATCAAAGTTGGTCGGTGCAGGAGCGATCTGTCTGCCNCAATCAGTCCATTAATCCACAGGGAACCAAAAAGGAAAACCAGTTCAAAGAAGAATGATTGATCAACAACAAATCTCTGCTATACCAGGCCCAAAAATCAAAAATTAAAGTGATCTCACTGGATCCAGGGAAGAGTTGATGTCAGGAAGCAGCTCCTTCGTTTTCCTCCGCGTGCAGCAGCACCAGGCTGTTGTTTACCTCCGTTGTCATGACGACCCACATTGAGCCGCTGTATTACTTTAATGAAATCTTTTTAAAGCTTTTTTTTTTCCTTTAAAGACCACGGTGGCACATATGTTAGTACAAAATGATGTTTGTGTGGCGTTATAGATGAACATACACGCACTTCTGCGCAGCACTTTAGCGCAGCTGTTATAAAATCTGGAGTCTGTGAAGGAAGAAAACTTTTATTGGATAAAGTTTGGATCTCATGGTAGAAATCACAGCCTGTTTTATTATCTGTCAGTTTTGAAACAAAGGAGTAGAAGACATTTAATTGTCATTAGAAAATAAGGAAATGCTTTACTTTAAGTTTCTGAACCTCCAGTTTTGATCTGCATGAAGTTTCAGTTTGCTGCTTCGATCCTGATTCTGCTTTTTCATCCCACAAACTGACAACAGGATCAAAACTGAGCTCAAACGCTGACTCAGCAGCTTTAAAACCCCTGAACTCTTCAGTGTGAACGGAGCCTCAGACTCAGTCACCGCCATCAGATTTGAATCTGATTCAAATCGTCTCAGGAGTAAACTTCACAGGTTATTTTTCTCTCTCTCTAACTCCTCGTCTGTCTCCTCTCAGTGCCGACCGCCGGAATGACTCGACTCGTTCGCTCCAGGACTCACTCCGCCTCCAGTGTCGGCTCCACGGACGGCATCCGAGGCCGCAACGCCAACAACGCCCTGCCGGAGGGCGCCAACTCTGCGGCGCCCGAACACACAGAAGCTCTCACCATCCAGATGACTGCGTAGGAAGTTTCCCTCCTTCTATCCTCCTCTTCTTCCTCTTCTTCTTCTTCCTCCTCCGTCTCAGACAAACAGATCTGAGCCGCGCGGTTTCTTCAAGCGTTTCTACTTCCTGTCTGGAGTCGCCGTGGTGACGCTGTAGATGTAACTGTACATGCTTCATACTTTCACGGTTGTGTTGTATTTTTTCAGTAGACTGTTACCAACCACACCTTCATTCCTCCTCCTTTCTTCTTCTTCTTCTTTAGTTCTGACTGTCGTGGACGGTGGTGGTGGTGATGTTAGTTGTGATGAAGTTTGGTTCATGAATGAAAAACTAAAGAAACTTTTAGGAGGTAGTTTTATATTAAATTCAGCAGATAAACAGTGTTTTAGTTTCGTGCGTTGAGGAAAGTTTTGTGTTTAAAACCAGGAACTTCCAGCTCTGATTGTTTTAATTTAATTATTTATTTCCCCCGTGTCCCATCTTTCTCTGTTCCCTCTTTTCTACCTGTGGCTGGTTTTTTTCTTTCGTGTCGCTGTCACAGAAGCCGCCCCGCTCGTCGTTAGCAGCACGCTCGTTTTGCTCGTCGTGGAGTTTTTTTGGCATGCGAACCGTACCGTGAGTATCTGAGATGTTGTTCAGCTGTTAAACTGCCTCACTTTGACTCAGAGACGACTCCACCGCACCGTTATTCTCCCACGTCTTCAGGATTCAGACGTTTATCTCCTTATTTATAACCTGACGCCCCGACCGAGCACTTGATCTGATAAAAAGCACTTTAAATGTCGCTCACAGGCAGGCGGAGTCACTTTTATCTCATTTATGCGACTTTACCAAAGTTTTTGAGCCCTTTGAGCTCAAACTGTGTGAAAAAAGTGAAAGTTCTGGGGCAGGAAGTGACCATATTTGGTCAAAATTAAACTTTAAAGTAGGGCTGGACTATCAATCACAAATTAGATTAAATTACAATATTCTAATCTCACAGTAAAATATTTCTTTGACCTGAAATGTGTCAAAATATCAGCTACAGTTTTTGCAGCAGATGTTTTCTGTTCTATACCAGAGTTACTCAACCAAAGAGACAAACTGTTCAAAACTACCTTTATAAAAGAAACTATACAAGTGGAGAAAAGAGGCAAAAACAGCAAAGAGGAGCAATAAAACTTAGTTTAAGGTAGTAAAAATTGCCAAAAAGCAACAAAAATTGGGATAAAACCTGGACATACTAAAAGGTAGCAAAAAGTGGCAAAAACAAGAAGTGAAAATTGATTAAAACCCAAGAAAAATTTGGTGGACCATTTAAAAATATTCAGAAAGTAGGAAAACCAGTGAAAAAAGTGACAAAAAACAGTGAAAAGGTCGCAAACATTGTCCATAATTAACGAAGATGGCGAGACAGTTGTGATCAGTTTTGGGAAATAGTCGGTTTGTTGAAAATCAAAAGAGTGAAAAGTGTCAAAAATGGACAAAAGCAACAAAAACGGGCATGAAAATTGGGACTGAACCTGGAAAATAGCGAGAAGGATACAAAAAATTGGTCCAAACATGGCAAATGAGAGTGAACAAGTGACTAAAATTAGAATAATTAACAAGAATTAGGAAGAAAATTTTGAAAGAAACTTTTAAACATCCAGAAAGTAGCAATAAAACTTAGTTAAAGGTGGTAAAAATTGCCAAAAAGCAACAAAAATTTGCATTTAAATTGGGAATTAACCTGGAAAAATGCAAAAATGAGCAAAAATTGGTCCAAAAGTGGCAAAAAAAGGAGTTAAAAGTGACTAAAATGACCATGAAGAAACAAAAAGTACCAAGAAAAGTCAGTAAAGTAGCAAAGATGGTGAAAAATAAAAGTGATGTAAACCAATGAAAAGTGGTAAAAATAGCCAAAGTCAACAAAAATTGCAAGAAATTGTGGGTGAACCTG
Source organism: Thalassoma bifasciatum (assembly GCA_008086565.1). Taxonomy (NCBI): domain Eukaryota; kingdom Metazoa; phylum Chordata; class Actinopteri; order Labriformes; family Labridae; genus Thalassoma; species Thalassoma bifasciatum. The sequence goes on along the minus strand of RPOG01003177.1, from coordinate 60,943 downwards.
GAAATAGTGAGAAGGTAAATGGTCCAAAAGTGGCAAAAAAAGAGTGAAAAGTGTCAAAGAATTGGCTAAATCAACAAAAATCAGCAAGAAAATTGGGACTGAACCTGGAAAACAAAACAATCGGTCCCGAACATGGCAAATGAGAGTGAAAAAGTGACTAAAATTGCCCAAATAAAAACAACAATTAGCAAGAATTAGGAAGAAAATTTTGGAAGAAACTTTAATACATCCAGAAAGTAGCAAAAACGTTGGGAAAAAGTGGCAAAAGAGAAGTGAAAAGTGACGATAATGGACGAAAACAACAGAAAGTTGGCATTTAAATTGGAATTGAACCTGGAAAATAGTGAGAAGGTATCAAACAAATGGTCTAAAAGTTACAAAAAGTAGTGAAAGTGACTAAAATGGCCAAAAAGCAACAAAAACTACCAACAAAATTTTGGAGGAAACTTGAAGAAATTTAGCAAAGTAGCAAAAAATGGTGGAGAAAGTGATGAAAAACAGTGAAAAGTGGTAAAAAAATGGCCAAAGTCAACAAAAATGGCAAGACAGTTGGGGTTTGTTGCCAAAAAATGGTCCAAAGGTGGCAAAAATGGGCAAAAACAACAGAAATTAGTAAGAAAATTGGGAGTGAACCTAGAAAATATCAAGAAGGAATCAAAAAATATTCCAAAAGTGTTTAAATGTGTAAAAATCAGTCCCAGTTGTCGTGGTAGTGGGTTGTTGTTGTTGTGCTGTAATTAATGTAACTGTTCATGTTCAACAATGAGTTTATTTAAAAACATAAAAGATGGGAAACTAGAAATAATCACACGGAAAATTGCAATTAGATTATTTTTCTGAAATCGTTCAGCCCTATTTTAAACTTTAACATCTAAATGTTAAAACCATAAACTCATGAGGTAAAAGTTAAAATCAGCTGAAACAGGAAGATTTCCTACGACGGAGAATTAGGGCCACACTGAGAAAAGAAAATGACGGGAGGAATTTTTCCCCCTCTCCCTCACCCAGTCGGTAAAGTTGAAATGTGGAGAATAAAGTTGAAATATTGAGAATAAAGTCGAAATGTCGAGAATAAAGTTGAAATATAATGTCGAGAATAAAGTTGAAATGTCAAGAATAAAGTTGAAATGTCGAGAATAAAGTTAAAATGTTGAGAATAAAGTCCAAATGTTGAGAATAAAGTTAAAATGTTGAGAATAAAGTTAAAATGTTGAGAATAAAGTCGAAATGTTGAGAATAAAGTCTTGACATTTCAATGTTATTCTCAACACTATATTTTAACTTTATTCTCCACATTTCGACTTTACTGACTTGATGAGGAGGGGAAAAAAAATCCTCCCCCCTTTTTCTTCCCTCACTGTGGCCCCAATACTCCGTGGTAATTTCCTCTCAGGTCTGCGTCACTTTAAAGAGTCTGAGTTTTGGTGGCGTGATGCTGCCCCCTGCTGGACGAGGTCAGAACACTGAATAAACCCAAACTCGTCTTTTTCTCTGAACCTGAACTCAGATATTTGTTTCTCTCTATACTAACCGTTCTTCTGCCGTCTGTTCTCCTTAATATTTATTACTTTGAGATTTGTACTGAAGTAGCTGTGACTGAGCTTTGTTGTTCCTTCACTTTTAATGTAAACAAAGTTTGTAATTTAATAAAGCTCGTTATCCAAAAAAAACTTTTCCTGAACATCATTTATCAAAGAAGGGAGTGTTTATGTCTCACTGTTCTTAAAAAGCTCTTTGTCGTCCTGATATGAGCCAGAAAAATGTTTATTTCTGATTATTTAAAGACAAAATCTAGGTCTGAATTTCTTTTAACATCTGTGTTTTCTCGCTCACGAAAAGAAAATTCACAGATTTCAAAAGTTTGAACAAATATCAGAAGCCGACAACGTGTAACAAAGATTTATTATTTATTATTTTACATGTTTCTGCAGAGAAGAAAGCTCGATAGAAAAAACAGGAAAAGTCTGAACAGTTGATTATTTCTGGATGTTTTTGTGTCTTTATCAGTGAGGAGGCAGCAGCAGGTTTTAACGTGGTGTTGTTGTGGCGTTCAGCAGGCAGCAGGGGGCGCCGTTTTACTGCAGAGCCGCGCCAACAGACCGGCCATTTGCAGCAGAGAGTTGACGCCTTCGGCAACTCGCATGTGAGTGAAACCGATCTCCTGCAGGAGCAAAGAGGAGCAAAGAGGAGAGAGATGAGACTGTTTTCTTTTTTTAAGCCTGTTTTTCTCAGATTAACCATCAAAAACAAAAACGGCGGCAGCAGCGGCGGCGGCGTCTCACCTTGATGAACTCCAGTTTGAGGTACTCGGCCATCTGAAAGGTCTTACACACCCTGAAGATGTTCCCGATGATGTCCTCCGGCGAGTATCCCAGCCCCCACAGCTGCTCCACCACCTTATAGGCCGCGTCGATGTTCCCCTCCACGCAGTGTCCCAGCATGCTTTTCACCAGCAGGGGGTGGGGCTCGTCGCACACTTTGAAGACGTTCTCGCTGTTGATGTAGCCGAAGCCGGAGTTGGTGGACTGGAGGTTGTTCAGCGCCTGGAAAAAACGAGGAGGAGAAGATGATATCAGCACGATTAGGAATTTCTACAGACGATTGTCAGACAAATAATTGCGATTGACGAATATATTGTCTATTTTTTTCTTCTTTATATACTTCTATCGTACTGTAATTAGCTTTCATATTATCCATTCTGCACTGAAACCTTAATGAATAAGAGCAATATACATCAAGAAATAGAGACATCAGTATCAGTAATCAGCACACAGTATAAAAAGTAAACAAATTGAACAGTAACATGCAGACAAAAATGTTTCTTTTTCCTTTTAGGTTTGACGGCTGTCTTCAAAAATTGCACAGGGCAAACAATATATTTTCACCTTTTAGGCTCTGTAAAGTGCAGCACGAGTCTCTTCGACTCTTTGGTTTAGTGATAAATGACAAATAACAACAAGTAAGCTTAAATATTTAGCTGCTACAATATTAATAGCTGTGTGCTATACAGAGAAATTAAAGTGACAGCCAAAAAATAAAAAAATAAAATAAATAAAATACTATGGCCTGTCCAAATCATATTCCCGTCATTATTCACATCCGCAACCTGTCAAGAATTTTACTCCTGGCAAGGAACACTAACATATAGGGATGCACCGAAATTTCAGCCGTAAATGGCTCAAAAGCGCATTTTCGGTTTTCCGCTGAAAGACTTTCACCGCCGGAAAAGAAAGTTGTGATGATGCAAATAAAAGCTGCAGCCATCATGCAGACAGAGCTCAGAGGATGGACACCTTAGTGATGTGACCTGGGAGCGGTTAAAAAAAGTGATTTTCTGTGTTTCTTTGGGAAGATGTCCCGACTTTATGTCCGCAATGCGAAGCGTGCTCGTCTGTACGGAAGAGGATTAGGGCCACTGAGAAAAAAAAAAATTCCCCCCCAAAAAATAGTCAGAATTCTGACTTAAAACTCAGAATTCTGACTTTAAACTCAGAATTCTGACTTTAATCTCAGAATTGTGAAAGAAAGTCAGAATTCTACGGAAGAGGATTAGGGCCACTGAGAAAAAAAAAATCTAAAAAAAAAAAAAAAAGTCAGAATTCTGACTTTAAACTCAGAATTCTGACTTTAATCTCAGAATTCTGACTTTTTTCTCAGAATTCTGACTTTTTTCTCAGAATTCTGACTTTAAACTCAGAATTCTGAGAAAAAAGTAAGAATTCTACGGAATAGGATTAGGGCCACTGAGAAAAAAAAAAATTCCCCCCCAAAAAATAGTCAGAATTCTGACTTAAAACTCAGAATTCTGACTTTAAACTCAGAATTCTGACTTTAATCTCAGAATTGTGAAAGAAAGTAAGAATTCTACGGAATAGGATTAGGGCCACTGAGAAAAAAAAAATCTAAAAAAAAAAAAGTCAGAATTCTGAGAAAAAAGTGAGAATTCTGACTTTTTTCAGAATTCTGACTTTAAACTCAGAATTCTGACTTTAATCTCAGAATTCTGAGAAAAAAGTCAGAATTCTACGGAAGAGGATTAAGGCCACTGAGAAAAAAAAAAATCTAAAAAAAAAAAAAAAGTCAGAATTCTGAGAAAAAAGTCAGAATTCTACGGAAGAGGATAAGGGCCACTGAGAAAAAAAAAAAATCTAAAAAAAAAAAAAAAAGTCAGAATTCTGACTTTTTTTCTCAGAATTCTGACTTTTTTTTTTTTGGATTTTTTTTTTTTCTCAGTGGCCCTAATCCTTTTACGTACGTCTGTGTGTGTGTTAGTGCGTGCGTGCGCTTTTGAGCTCCTGTCTGAGCAGAACGCGCGATAGTGCTAGACGAGAAATGGAAACGCGCGTCTGAAGAGACAGATATTAAATCCCGTCATGTTAATAAAGATTAATAACATAAGGTCGTATAGTTTGTTAAATGAAAGCTGCACCGTCAGCTTTTCTTTTTCCACATACGTTGCCGCCTGTTACCGCGACAACACATCCATGCACGCGCAGCGGTGTTTGTCAGAGGATCATGTGAAGGTACAAACATTTGAACATGGACAGGGAAGAGAAACGTTATAGTCCGACGCCATGTTCCAAAATAACTTTTTTTCACTGTGACAGGATGAAAAAGACAAAATACGTGTGGACAAAATAAATAAGTCACGGTAATCACGAATATGAAAAGTAATCGCGATCGGCGAATATTTTAATAATTGTGACGTGAACGTGTCTGACGTTTGAATGAAGCTCCGCCCCCTCCTCACCTGTCTCATGTCCCCCTGAGCGGTGAAGATGATGGCCTCCAAACCGTCGTCGGACACGGAGAGACGCTCCTGCTCCACCACCTCCTGCAGCCGCGCCAGGATCTGCCCGTCGGTCAGTTTGGAGTAACGCAGCACGGCGCAGCGCGATTGGATGGGCTCGATGATCTTATCGGAGGCGTTACAGGCCAGAGCGAAGCGCGTGCTCTTCGAGTAGATCTCCATGATCCTCCTGAGCGCCTGCTGGGCGCCGTCGGTCATGCTGCGGCACACGGGACGAAGAGGAAACAGGAGAAAGAAGGAGAAAGAAATCGTTAACCCTCTTTCTGTGAAATTCTGCAAAAAAAACAAAGATCCTCAGAGACGACGAAGTTTACTTTTACCGTTTGAAGTCAACATTTTCTAGAACATAGGGGTCAATGACAAAAAGAGGGTCTAAAAACGTATTTTTAAAAAGTTCTTTGAAAATGGATAAAAACATATTTCTGAGAGAAGAATTATGTTTTCTAACAGATTTCAGTAGTTGACCAACATTTCAAAGTTTTTAGGTTCATTATTTTTTAGAATTTTTAATTTGAGCACCCAAAAATGTCAGGTGGTGCAACCAAATATATGAAAATATATTTATATGTTCCTGTTATTTTTTCTGTGTGAAATTATTGGCAAGTATCTCTCAAGTGTCTGTAGTGACTCATACATTTTCATTTTTTGTTTCATTACTTTTATTTGTGAATAAGATAAATAATTTGATGTTAAAATAACATTTCACATTATTACATTGGTTGTACCACCTGACATGGAAATTGTTCCAGTCACCAATGAAGTGAAAAAACCTTTTTTATCAGTATTTCAGAGAAATCTACAAACTTTTCCACTTGGTCACAAATGTCATTTGGGCTCCTCTGGCTGATGCAGTTTCCTGTTTCCTGTTTTATTCTCTTCACTTTAAAATAAAAGTCTAATGTTACGGTTGCACCACCCTGACATTTGACAAGGTGAAAATTACGGAACAAAAGTTTTTTACATTTCTCAACAGCTTTAAAATTCTTTTAATTTTCTTTTACAATAACTGACATTCAATTTTTCTTCATGATAAATAGCAAGTGTCTGTAGAACAAGCCGAGAAAAACCTGGATATTTTGGGTGATTTTATGAAATCCCCTGGACAAAATTTGACCACCTTAAAGGAGGAAATGTTTGAGTAAAAGAGGACGTTTGTGTGGTCTCACCTGTCGGCCTCGTCCAGGATGATGATCTTGTGTCGTCCTTTGGGCAGTGTGACTTTCTGTTGAGCAAACATTTTGATCTTGTTCCTCACCACGTCGATTCCTCTGTAAATAAAAACAGTCACTGTTTAATTATTCATATTTATAATACATATATAAATGGTGTTTATTTCTAGCAGGAGTCTCTGACCTGTCGTTTGAGGCGTTGAGCTCCAGCACCGCGTCCTTCATGGAGGCTCCCAGCAGAGCTCGGGCCAGACACAAGATGCTGGTGGTTTTCCCAGTTCCTGGAGGACCTGAAACACAACATTCAGATCAGGATTCATTCATAATTTGTACTTTAAAAGTGAAATTCATTGAATTCTTGCTCTGTCTTGCATGAACTGCAGGTTTGAGATCTCCCCAGAGTGGCTCAATGATATTGAGGTCAGGAGACTGAGATGGCCACTCCAGAACCTTCACTTTATTCTGCTGTAGCCAATGGCAGGTCCACTTGTCCTTGTGTTTTGGATCATTGTCATGTGTGAACGTCCAAGTACGTCTCATGTGCAGCTTCTGGGCTGATGAGTGTAAATTTTCCTCCAGTATTTTCTGATAACATGCTGCATTCATCCTTCATTCATCAGTTTGGACCAAGTTTCCTGAGCCTTTGTAGCTCACACATCCCCAAAACATCAGTGATCCACCTCCGTGTTTCACAGTAGGAATGGTGGACCTTTCATCATAGGCCTTGTTGACTCCTCTCCAAATGGAACAATGTTTATGGTTGTGGACAAAAAGTTCACTTTTGCTCTCATCACTCCAAATGACTTTGTTCCAGAAGTTTTGAGGCTTGTCTCTGTGCTGTTTGGCGTATTGTAAGCAGGAAACTTTGTGGCATTTGTGTAGAAATGTCTTTCTTCAGCCCATTTTTCCTCAAGTGCCTCCTTATTGTGCATCTTGAAAC
>RPOG01003177.1:5116-52766 GCA_008086565.1 Thalassoma bifasciatum | reverse complement strand
CCAGACCACATTCTTTCAGAGAGTCAAAGTTATTTGTGGGTTTTTCTTTGCATCCAGAACAATTTTCCTGTCAGTTGTAGCTGAAATGTTTGTTGGTCTACCTGACCGTGGTTTGGTTTCAACAGAATCCCTCATTTTCCACTTCTTCATTAGAGTTTGAACTCTGCTTATTGGCATCCTCAGTTCCTTGGATATCTTTTTATATCCCTTTCCTGTTTTATACAGTTGGATTCACTTTTCCTGTAGATCCTGTAGAACAAAATCTTTGCTTTCCTGATGACTCAGAATCCAGAAATGTCATTGAAGCACCGGATGGGGGTCTGCTGTGGATGTGAGGACGTCCCAAACTCAGGTCGTCACACTGAGTTGGCGGAAGTGAAAGCTGCTTTCAGGATGATTAAATCTGAGATGATTATTTATCTCAAACTGGAACTGACAGAGATTAACATCCTGATGGGTCAGACTCTGGATTTAGACTCAGACCTGACCTCAGGTGACCTCTCTCTCTCTCTCTCTCTCTGAAAACTGGGAACTTTCTCATTCTCTCTCTTAATCAATTCTAGTTCCTGGAAAACAGTATTTATCGTCAGCATTTTTATCGGGGTTTACCGTTACACCGGTGATCGTTACATCTCGATATCTGACTCAGGATAAACGTTTGTCTGCTCATCTGAGAGGACGGCTCTGAAGTCTGAGTCTTTGTGAGGCGGAGAATGACAACATGCTCGAAATCTCTGCAAAACAAAATCCTGAATAATTTTCCTGGCAGTTGTAGCTGAAATTGTTGTTGCTCTACCTGATCGGATATCTTTTTTTAGTCCCTTTCCTGTTTTATACAGTTGGATTCACTTTTCCTGCAGAAACTTTGACATTTCTTTTTCTTTCCTCATGACTCAGAATCCAGAAATGTCAGTGCAGCACTGGATGAAAGATGCAAGAGGAGCTCAGAAACTCACTGAGCTTTTATACACACACACTGATTATGAGTGAATAGATCACAGGTGAGGATGTTTACCTTTAGATTAAACTGCAATATTCTAATCTCACAGTAAAATATTTCTTTGACCTGAAATGTGTCAAAATATCAGCTACAGTTTTTGCAGCAGATGTTTTCTGTTCTACACCAGAGTTACTCAACCAAAGAGACAAACTGTTCAAAACTACCTTTACAAAAAAAACTATACAAGTGGTAAAAAGAAGCAAAAAACAGCAAAGAGGAGCAATAAAACTTAGTTTGAGGTATTAAAAATTGCCTAAAAGCAACAAAAATTCAGATAAAACCTGGACATACTTGCAAAAAGTGGCAAAAAAAAGAAGTGAAAATTGATTAAAACCCAAGAAAAATTTGGTGGACCATTTAAGAATATTCAGAAAGTAGGAAAACCAGTTAAAAAGGTGACGAAACACAGTAAAAAGGTCGCAAAAGTTGTCCAAAATTAACGAAGATGGCGAGACAGTTGTGATCAGTTTCGGGAAATAGTCGGTTTGTTGCAAATAAAAAGAGTGGAAAGTGTCAAAAATGGACAAAAGCAACAAAAATTGGCATGAAAATTGGGACTGAACCTGGAAAATAGCGAGAAGGATACAAAAAATTGGTCCAAACATGGCAAATGAGAGTGAACAAGTGACTAAAATTGCCCAAATAAAAGAAGAATTAGGAAGAAATTTTTGGAAGAAACTTAAACATCCAGAAAGTAGCAATAAAACTTAGTTAAAGGTGGTAAAAATTGCCAAAAAGCAACAAAAATTGGCATTTAAATTGGGAATAAACCTGGAAAAAACGCAAAAAATTGGCAAAAATTGGTCCAAAAGTGGCAAAAAAAGGAGTTAAAAGTTCAAAATTCAGTGAAGTAGCAAAGATGGTGAAAAATAAAAGTGATGAAAAGTGGTAAAAATAGCCAAAGTTAACAAAAATGGCAAAGCAATTGTGGGTGAACCTGGAAATAGTGAGAAGGTAAGTTGGTCCAAAAGTGGCAAAAAAAGAGTGAAAAGTGTCAAAGAATTGGCTAAATCAACAAAAATCAGAGGACGGCTCTGAAGTCTGAGTCTTTGTGAGGCGGAGAATGACAACATGCTCGAAATCTCTGCAAAACAAAATCCTGAATAATTTTCCTGGCAGTTGTAGCTGAGATTATTGTTGCTCTACCTGACCGGATATCTTTTTTAGTCCCTTTCCGGTTTTATACAGTTGGATTCACTTTTCCTGCAGAAACTTTGACATTTCTTTTTCTTTCCTCGTGACTCAGAATCCAGAAATGTCAGTGCAGCACTGGATGAAAGATGCAAGGAGCTCAGAAACTCACTGAGCTTTTAGACACACACACTGATTATGAGTGAAAAGATCACAGGTGAGGATGTTTACCTTTAGTAGCCAGGTAAACTTTAAAGCTTAAATGTGTTTTAACTGTAGATAAAATGTTTTTTTGTTTCTAACCTGCGATGATGATGTTGGGGACGTTTCCCTCCCTCGCGAACACTCCTAACCGGCTCACCGTCTCCTCGTTCCCCACGATCTCGTTCAGCTTCAGCGGACGGTATTTCTCCACCCAGGGAAGCTCGTAGGAGCCGCCGGAGCTTTTCCCCGAGGTTTCCCCGGCCTCCGTGTCCGCCTTCCTGCCGCTGTCTGCGGGTTTCTTCTCCGTCTCTGTCTCCATCTTCATCTCCTCCTCCATGTTTGTTTCTGCTGCCTCACAGCGCGCGCCAACACAGACAGCGCCGAGGAGGCAAACTGACACCTGATTGGCTGAGCCTGAGGGAAAGACGAACGATGATTGGCTGAGAGGTATAAGATGAAAACTCGCGATATTTACATCAAAATTGAGACTTAGGTCCAAAACCGGTCTGACGAAAAAATGTTCAATAAAATATTTATTTACAATCAACTGCAAGTATAATTACGGAAGAGGATTAGGGCCACTGAGAAAAAAAAAAATTCAAAAAAAAAAAAAANTTTTTTTTTTTTTTAATTATTTATTACATAAACAGACAAGACAACATAAACACAAAATACACCCCACTCACCCTCATCTCCCACACAAAACTACACATGGTACAAAAAAAAAAAAAAAAGTATACATATAGGCCAGTTCAGTTAACATTTTCAAAATAAACCTTTGAGAACCTCCCATCTCCTTTCATATGTTTTGGCATCATTGTCGGTTTCGACCATATAACCTTCCAAATTTATATATCTCTGAACAAATCTTTTAAAGGAAATAATATTGAGAGAAGATCTATTTATGGCCTTAAAAATAAATTGTTTACCAAGAACAATAATTAGGTTAACTAAGTCGTTACTGTCTACAAACTCTCCTAAGTATACAGAAACAAAATCTAATTTTAAGGACAAGCCAATTTCTACACACATTTTCTCAACGTTGTTCCAAAAGTGAAATGTTTGCATTACAGAAACTATTACATGAGCATGATAGAGACGTCAACATTGACTTAACGGTTAAAAAAAATAAAGATTTAAATATTATATACTCTTTGATCTTTCACTGTTATTTGTGCCATATATATAACAAATAAATGCTATAGATTACGAAAAAAGTGATTTTTTTTTAGTTTTCTGCAATACAAGTGTACTTGAGTGATATCAAACAAAAAATAAATATTTCCAAAAAGTTATTTTCTCCTTAAACTTGGATGAAACAGCGACACTGTTATAAACATACACACATATTACACTCAAATAACAATTAATAATGAAAAATAATAGTTAAAAAAAGATTATAAAGTCTCCGACTACTTTCCCCCCTATTTTTTTTATTATGGTTTATTTCTGTTGAATTAAATATTCTACAAACTGTTTTTTTTTTTAAATTATTATTGTTTCTAACATCTTTGTATTTTAGATTTGAGAGGAATAGTAGTTTAAACAGAGTGAGCAGCATTAGGTACTTAGATGGTGCTTATATAGAGAAGTTTACTGTAAAAATCAACATAAAATTGGCCTGTTGGCTTCTATAAATATTGTTAAAGAGCATACCATGGTTAAAATCATAAAGTGTAAAGTCCAAACAATCACACAAACGCATTTCCCCTATTTATCTTCACTGCTTTAGTTAAATAAATAAACACAAAAGTAAATAAAGAGACAGGCGTTAATTGCAATACATTTTACTTGTTAATAATAGGGTCAATGACGTGACTTCCCTTTTTTTGTGTCTGAGTGCAATATTTCCTTCCATCATGAATTGAGTATTTCATCACATGTATTTCTTTATTCTATGAAACCTGTGTTATTTGAACACATCTTTAAACTATTAAAATATAACATGTTTTTTTGTGTTTTGGTTCCTCAAACCCCCAAAATGTCAGGTGGTGCAACCGTCCTGACAAGTATCCACAGTAATTAAACTCTAAAAATTGAATGTCAGTTATTGTAAATGGAAATTAAAAATACAGTGGCATTATTTTATGCTTGAACCTTTTTAAATAAAACATTCTTTGCAAATAAAAAGAATTTTAAAGCTGTTGAGAAATGTAAAAAACTTTTGTCCCGTAATTTTCACCTTGTCAAATGTCAGGGTGGTGCAACCGTAACATTAGACTTTTATTTTAAAGTGAAGAGAATAAAACAGGAAACAGGAAACTGCATCAGCCAGAGGAGCCCAAATGACATTTGTGACCAAGTGGAAAAGTTTGTAGATTTCTCTGAAATACTGATAAAAAAGGTTTTTTCACTTCATTGGTGACTGGAACAATTTCCATGTCAGGTGGTACAACCAATGTAATAATGTGAAATGTTATTTTAACATCAAATTATTTATCTTATTCACAAATAAAAGAAATGAAACACACAAAATGAAAATGTATGAGTCACTACAGACACTTGAGAGATACTTGCCAATAATTTCACACAGAAAAAAGCAACCAAATATATGAAAATATATTTATATGTTCCTGTTATTTTTTCTGTGTGAAATTATTGGCAAGTATCTCTCAAGTGTCTGTAGTGACTCATACATTTTCATTTTGTGTGTTTCATTTCTTTTATTTGTGAATAAGATAAATAATTTGATGTTAAAATAACATTTCACATTATTACATTGGTTGTACCACCTGACATGGAAATTGTTCCAGTCACCAATGAAGTGAAAAAACCTTTTTTATCAGTATTTCAGAGAAATCTACAAACTTTTCCACTTGGTCACAAATGTCATTTGGGCTCCTCTGGCTGATGCAGTTTCCTGTTTCCTGTTTTATTCTCTTCACTTTAAAATAAAAGTCTAATGTTACGGTTGCACCACCCTGACATTTGACAAGGTGAAAATTACGGGACAAAAGTTTTTTACATTTCTCAACAGCTTTAAAATTCTTTTTATTTGCAAAGAATGTTTTATTTAAAAAGGTTCAAGCATAAAATAATGCCACTGTATTTTTAATTTCCATTTACAATAACTGACATTCAATTTTTAGAGTTTAATTACTGTGGATACTTGTCAGGACGGTTGCACCACCTGACATTTTGGGGGTTTGAGGAACCAAAACACAAAAAAACATGTTATATTTTAATAGTTTAAAGATGTGTTCAAATAACACAGGTTTATAGAATAAAGAAATACATGTGATGAAATACTCAATTCATGATGGAAGGAAATATTGCACTGACACAAAAAAAGGGGACGTCACCTCATTGACCCACATACTGATTTTTCCCTTACAGTCCATGAAAATCAGGAAGCTGGAATTAATCAAATGACCCCAATTAAAGCACCTGTGAAAACTTTTTTCTGCTTTTTAAACAAACTCATATTCATGCAATTGACTGTTTATGAGCTACAAAAGACAACAAAACCATTATCATCGGTCTTTAAAACTATTTATCTAACTCTCTTTAAAGCTCCAGTGAGTAACTTCTGTTATTTGTTGTATTTTGCACTTCCTGTGGTCAAAACAACCTGATTATTTTCCTGTACATTCGTAATTAGCGTTACTTTAAAACAAAAACTATCATCTATGTAATTTTCTGTCAAGTTTGTAAATGTTACTGTACATTGTGAAAACTTCACTAAAGTTTGATTTAAAGAAAATCGTGAATCGAATTAAAATCGCTGCATCTGCCAGAAAAATCGCAATTAGATCTTTTTCTAAAACCGTTCAGCACTAAACACTACCAACAATTTTTGGAAAATAGTTTGAGAATAGCTGCCGTAAAAGAGCATAAAACAGGAAACACTGTGACTGACAGAGCAGGGTGTGTCTGATTCAGACTTTGAATGAGGGTTTGGTTCAGTTTCTGGTTAAATTAATAAATAAAAAAAAGACACCTGACTCTGTTTTCATCCAAATTAAATGAACTTTTCCTGTTGAACTTTGTGGGTTTCTATATGAAATTCTCAGACTGAAAACAAGGAGCGCTGATTTAAAGCTGCATGTTGTTTATTTTTTATCAGACTGTAGGAAATAAAAGAATAATGAGAAACCAAAGGGGACGTGAGAGCGTTGAGGAAGTGAAGGAATCAGTTCAGACGTTTCTTGTCGCTTTAGTTGGTTCCACATGAAGCTTTCTGCTCTAATCCAAACTAAATCCATTATTATTTCTGCAGCCTGATCCTGGTCTGGATGTGAACTTCAGAGCTCCAAACCAGTTTTAACAGGTTCCTGCTGCGACTTGTTGCAGAGATAAGGGTGTCAGCGTTGTTGTGGTCAAATATTTAGACTGCTCTGATTCTGGAAATGATGGTTCACGGGTTCATTTCTCACATTCAGGAGCTGAAAGGAGTTCTGAAACAACTCAAGGATATTTAAAACGATAAATCAGCTCTACTTGATGTAGAAAATGAAGCGTTTACTTCATGAGAATGTTTTTAAACTTAGTTTTAGGGAAAGAAAATTAGGCAGCAGACGATCGGTGTTGTCCTGAAATATCTGAAGATTCTCCATTAAACTAAGTTGAAGTGGAGCATGTTTTAAGCTCTTATCTTGATGAATAACTGGTGTGTGTGTGTGCGTGTGTGTGTGTGTGTGTGTGTGTGTCAGGTACGTGGTGGAGCGTCGTTGGTATGAGCAGTGGAAAGAGTTTGTGGAGACGGGAGATCAGAACTCCTCGTCCTTTCCAGGTCAAATCGACAACACTGAGCTGTTTGAAGGTCAGTGAACGCCTCCTTTTACTCCAGCTCCACTTTCTCTCTCTGTCCTCATCCTGTCAGAATTCTTTTTTTTTTTATTCTGACTCTGAAGCATTTATTTATAAAGAGTTCTTTGAAACTCCTTCCTGCTTCTGATTCAATCATGTTTCTAAAAGATCTCAAATAAAAACCTGATCAGCGTTTCTTCTCCTTAGACCTGGACTCGTTCCACCTTAAAGAGCGTCTGGTGGAGAACGAGGACTTCATGCTGGTCCCGGCTGAAGCCTGGCACAAGCTTCTCTCCTGGTACGGCATGGTGGACGCTCAGCCGCCGCTGGAACGCAAGGTGACCTCACAGATCAATCACCCGCCTGCTCCTTCTCCCTCCATGAGTGATAAACCCTCAGGTGACCTTTGACCTCTCTGTGCTCGTGTGTGTGACAGGTGGTGGACCTGCCCAGCACCCTGAAGGTGGAGGTTTACCCCGTGGAGATCTTCCTCTGTCTCCACAGCAACATGGAAAACATCATCACGGCTCAGTTCAGCCGCGCCGACAGCATACGTGAGTCCCTCCCCTTCCTGTGGGATCAGAATCCAACCAAAAAAATGAGCCCAAAAGTTGAAAAACATGCTCTGAAGTGACCTATTTAAGGCCAAAATGTGCACAAAAGGCCCCTCTTAGGAGCCAAAACACACTCAAGTACCCAGGGCTGAGGCGATAGACTTTCTCCCAATTTCATTCGAGTGCCGATTCAATTTAAATTGCAATTCTACAATTTTGGGGATTTTTGGTTCACTTTTTTAACATCAGCGGAAACGTTGAAAGATTGTGACTTCTTTTTTTCCGTGAACAGATGTTGCGTCACGTTACTAGGGTAGATAGTGGAAGAAAAGCAGTAACTGGTTTTCCAGCGTGGCTTATAAACAGTAAAAATGAGTATTTACATTTGAAACATAAATTGGTTTTTGACCAAAAAAAAAAAAACGATAGTAAAACCGCGAGGTAAAAAATCCCAATACTCATGTGAATCGATTTTTTTCTCCCACCCCTAAAAGTGCCCTCTTCTTTCTCAAACTCCACTAATCTGCCACTTTGGCTGGTTAAAACATGATAAACTACTCATGGGAGCCAAAACACATGCTAAGGCAACTTCTTGGGAGACAGAATATGCTCTGAAGTCCCTACAGGATGAAACATTTACTAAAAAGTAAGGATGGAACGGTTCGCAGAATCTTCGGTTCGTATCACGGTTTTCGGTTCAGTTCGGTTTACACTGTTATTGTTTTTATCACCCCAAAATACCATATATTCTAATAATTCACGTCTAACATATTATTTTTAATCTTTTTTTCATTTATAGTCATGTAAAATCTGAAGGAATTAGGCTGTTTTGCCTTTTTAAATATCATTAAAGCTGGCAAAAAACAGTTTTTCTTCAACAAAAGAAAAAACTTGGGAGGCAAAACCATAACTAAAATGATCTCTCAGGAACAAAAAGGGGCTCAAGCACCCTCTCAGGAGCCAAAACACTGGCTAAAGTGAACCTCAGGAGCCAAAACACTGGCTAAAGTGACTCTCAGGAGCCAAAACACTGGCTAAAGTTTCCTTCTTGGGAGCAAAAATCTTTGTGAAAGTGTTTTTCTTGGGACAAAACAGAAGCTTAAGTCTCCTCCTGGTTGGTGAACTGCACTAATCTTCTCATTTTTCCCCGTTTAAAACACGATTTACCGCCCACCTGGGAGCCAAAACGTGCGGCGTATGTGCCTGTTTTTCACGCCGCTGCTCTGCTGTGACCTCACCGGTGGTTTCTGACCCTCAGAGTCGATCCAGAGAGCCATGTGCGAGGCTTTCTCCGTGCCGGCGGGTTCAGAGTGTCGTCTGTGGATGAAGAGTTCAGACAGCAGCTGTGAGCGGCTCAGAAACGTCCACATGAGCGTGCTGGACGCCTGTTTGAGCTCAGGGATGGTGAGACACACACACACACACACACACACACACACACACACACACACACACACACACCTGTATTAAAGCTAACATCATCCCTTTAATCTGTAACTGCTCCTGTGACTCAGCACACGCCTCCTTTACAACCTGTAACTTCCTCATGGCGGCGGCGCTCCTTCAGAAACTGTCACAGATAAGCTGCAACATGTTCCTGTGTGTGTGTGTGTGTGTGTGTGTGTGTGTGTGTGTGTGTGTGTGTGTGTGNATCAGTTTGTGAAAACTTGGTAGATCTGTAGTAAACTACAAGTTCCCGGATGTTTCTACTGATCCGGGAAAATTTCTCAGTCTGTAACGGACCAGTCTACCTGGCGTACTGTTTCCCACAATGCACGGCGCTAATGGCGTTTGTCAGTTTGGGGGCGCTCAGGTTGAGGTGAATTACTGACACCTACTGGAATAAATCAGCTCAACTACAACACAACAACAAAAATGTGAAACGGTCCCAGAGATAAAAGTGAAGTGACAGGAAAGAAACAGCGGTAAATCTGCTCACTTCATCATGAAAGAGCTGTTTACTTTTACCAAATTCATAAAAGCCCCTAAATCATTTATCACTTTTTATTTTACACTAACAGCCTACGTGGGTAATGAGGACGCAGTTTTTACACCAGCTGGAAAAATAAAAAGTCAGTTGGTTTCAGATTTATTTTCAATACACGATAACTTTTGGTGCAAGATTAAAAATCAAATATGGGGATTTTGCTGTAATAAACTTTTATACCTTTACAAATTTAATAAAATCAGGACTCTTATCTCTCCCTGAATTTGTTGTTTTTCTAAATGAATCAAAAATGTTCCTTGAACCACTAAAAATAATGAAAAAAACATAAAAAATTCCTTCCCATGCTTAATTTCATTCATTTATTTTCCTTTGTATCTCACTGACATCTAATTTAACTTATCTACTTTTATACGAGGACATTGAAGAGGTGACTAACTACACCACTTAATTACTGACTTTACAAGAGTACCTAAATAAATACTATTTCAATTTGTAATCTTTTTTTTGGTAGTCGAGGTGAAGGACTTTGTCTTTAGGTCTCATCATATGCTGATTTGTCCAGGTTGTTTTGTCAGTGTGAACAGACTACATGTGGAAGTAGGAGGTTTGAAAAACAGCCTTTTTCCCGTACTCTCTCTGTTCCTCTTTCTCTCTCCTCATTGGTCAAACCCTCGGCTCTGACCTGTGATGGTGTCTTGTCTCTGCCCCCCCCCCCAGGAGAAACTCTGTGGAGGACCAGGACTCGTACCGAGGACAGCCGGGCGTCTGCGGCCTCACTAACCTGGGGAACACCTGCTTCATGAACTCTGCTCTGCAGGTCTGCATCACTGCTCATTAGAACACTTTTAGAAAAAGATCTAATCAAGATTTTTCTTTAAATCAAACTTTTCACAACGTACAGTAACATTTACAAACTTGACAGAAAATTACATCAAACCATTGAAACATCAAAAGCTTTTACTCTGATGTGAGGATGAAAATAAAAACGATGGAGATAAACGGTCAGTATTTGAATATGAAAAGTGGAAATTTTGAGAAATAAAGACAAAATTCTAAGACAAAAAGTCAATAACTTCCAGAGTTTAAGAAATCAGTTTAACATTATGTGAAAAAAAGTCCAAACTTTCTCATTTAAGGTCAAAACTTTAAGATGAAAAAAGTCTAAGTTTTGAAATAAAGGTAATATTTGAGATAAAACGTTGAAATTTTGATATAAAAAGTAAAAACTCTAAGATTTCAGTCAAAATTATAAGAAATGAATACAAAATTATAGGATAAAAGGCAAAAAAACTTAAAAGATTTCTATGTGAATAGTCAAACTTTAACTTTTCCATTTCTATTCTTGTTTTTTCTAAACCGGACTTTTGAAATTGTATTTTTAGTTATAAAAACTGAAGAACAAAAAGAGCTATCTTTGACTCATAACTTTTAAAAATGATGTAGTGCAAAATATCCTTAATGGTGTCAAGTTAAATAAAATGAAATACAAAACAACAAAAAACAAAATTCAACAATCCCAAAGAAAAAAGGATTTTTCCAACAGTCTCACACTCAAAGACAGGTGTGTGTGAAACAGCTGATATAACAGATCCTGGGTCAGTCAGGAGCAAAAAATCGCAGCTTTGGCGATCACATGATCACGATTTCGATCATAAAACAATAAATCTTTCAGCCCTCGTCTGTCCCCTCAAAGTTTTTGTTCCACATCATCCTTGTGCGTTGACTCCTCCTCTTTCTCCTCCTGGTTGTTTCCTCTCTGCAGTGTCTGAGTAACACGCCTCCTCTCACCGAGTATTTCCTGCTGAGCTCGTACCTGGAGGAGCTAAACTTCACCAACCCTCTGGGCATGAAGGGCGAGATCGCCGAGGCCTACGCCGACGTCATCAAGCAGATGTGGTCGGGGAGACATTACTCCGTGGTGCCGCGGGTTTTCAAGGTACGCCGCCGTGACGAAAATGATCGATTACCTCATTTCTCTGCGTCTCTGACTCTGTGCTCGTCTCTGTGTCCGTGCAGACGAAGGTGGGTCACTTTGCGTCTCAGTTCCTGGGTTACCAACAACACGACAGTCAGGAGCTGCTCTCCTTCCTGCTGGACGGTCTACACGAAGACCTGAACCGGGTCAAGAACAAGGAGTACATCGAGCTGAGGGACGCAGACGGACGACCAGACCAGGTCAGGATCAGCAGCTCAGTTAGAAACAGGTTTTTTTTGGTGCAGTGACAATTGAAGGCAAAATAGATTAAAGTGTAATATGTCCTGTTGCAATATTCTAATGTCAGACAGTGAAATATTTCTTTAACCTGAAATGTGTCAAAATATCAGCTACAGTTTTTGCAGCAGATGTTTTCTGTTCTACACCCACCTTCTCCCATTTTTTCTTGCCAATTTTTATTGCTTTTTGCCCATTTTAGTGACTTTTCACTCCTTTTTGTTGCAACTTTCTGACTATTTATTGTGTTTTCCATCCAATTCTCTTGCCAATTTTTGTTGATTTTTGCCCATTTTTGTCACTCTTTATTCTTTTTTCCACATTCAGACCATTCATTTCTTACTATTTTTTAAACTGTTATCAACTTTTTTTGCTACTTTTATGTTGCCTTTTGCCATTTATAGTATCTTTTCAATGTTTTCTGTCACTTTTGGACCATTTTTTGCTTCTGTTTGAGTATTTTCCAAGTCTTTTCCTATTTTCTTGCCAATGTTTTTTGCCTTTTGGCAGTTTTTACTAGGGCTGAACAATTTATAGTTTTCTGATCAAAACCGCAACTTCAGACATCGTGATCATATGACCGCTAAAGCTGCGATTTTTTTTTTGCTTTTGACTGAACAATAGTTTCAGATCTCATCTTTTCTCTCCACATTTAAAAACAGTCGATTTTAAAGTTTCTTCTTCTTCTGGTCTCATAGGAAGTGGCAGAGGAGGCGTGGAGGAACCATCGGCGGCGGAACGACTCTGTGATCGTGGACACGTTCCACGGCCTCTTCAAGTCCACGCTGGTTTGTCCCGAGTGCCTCAAAGTCTCCGTGACCTTCGACCCCTTCTGCTACCTGAGCGTGCCGCTGCCTGTGAGCAAAGAGCGAGTCATGGAGGTTTTCTTCGTGTCTCTGGACCCGTACGCCAAACCCGCACAGGTACACGCTCATAACCTGCTCTTTAACTCCACAGAATTGGGTGGAGTGTCAGGGGTTAATTCTCCTTCTCTTTTCTTTAACACCTTTTACTTACAAAATCTACAAATGTAAGAATGTCAAACTCAAACTCAGAAATGATGACCGACCGTTTAATCGTGTGTTTTTCTCTCTGCAGCATCGGGTCGTGGTTCCTAAAGCGGGGAAAGTCTCAGACCTGTGCTTGGCTCTGTCAGAAATGACGAACATACCTCCAACACAGGTTTGACATCAGCTTTTTATCTGTTTCTCAGTAAAAGACGTTAAAACTCTTGAAGCAGGAGCCTCCACAGAGCGGTTTGCAAAATAATCTGACTGCATTTGCAATTTTTTGTGCAACTAAACAAACACAAAATCTGCCTTTTTGGATTTTTAGCAGGTGTCAGAAAAGATCCCACTGAGAAATGAACGTTGATTACAGCACAAACAAAAACGAGCTTTGTTTTTTTTTGCTTCTTTCTGACCAATTTTTGTTTCATCCCATCTTTGTTGCCTTTTGCTCATTCTAGTCACTTTTCACCTCTTTTTGCCACTTTATTTTTTAAAACCATTTTCTCCCTTCTGACAATTTTTAAAGTTTTTTCCCAACTTTCTTACCATTTTTTGTTGCTCTTTGCCTTTTTTTTTTTAACATTTTCACTTTCTTCTGATTATTTCTTATGCTTTCTCCCATTGTTATTTCTTTTTGCCCATTCTAGTGACTTTTCTCTCCTTTTTTTGTGACTAACTGTGTTTTCTTGCAACTTTCATGCTAATTTTTGTTGCTTTTTTGCCATTTCAGTCAATTTTTCCGTCCTTCTTTTACACTTTTGCAACATGTTTTTGCCTCGTTCTGACCAATTTTGCTTTATCCTAATTTTATTGACAAATTCAGTTGCCATTTGCCCAGTCACCCCTTTTTCCCACTTTCTTAAAAACCATTTTCACTCTCTTCTGACTATTTCTTGTGCATTCTCCCATTTTTCTTTCCAATTTTTTCTGCTTTTTGTCCATTCTAATGACTTTTCACGTCTTTTTTTTGCATCTTTCTGACTGTTTCTTGTGTTTCTTCCAATTTTTGTTTATTTTTGCCAATGTTAGTCACTCTTCATTCTTCTTTTTGCCACTTTCGGACCATTCACTCCTTACTTTTTGTTAAGTGTCATCAACTTTCTTACTATTTCCATGTCACCTTAAGCCTTTTCTAGTCACTTCTCAAAGTTTTCTGTCAATTTTTGGACCATTTTTTGCTTCCTTTTGAGTGTTTTCCAAGTTTTCTCCTATTTTCTTGCTGACATTTGTTGCTTCTTTGCAGTTTTACCACCTTAGACTAATTTTTATTGCTACTCTTTGTTGTTTTTGCCACTCTTCACTACTTAGATTGTTTCTTGTGTAAAGGTCATTGAGCAGAGTTCAGTTACTCTGAGCATAAAACTGCAAAACTAAAGAAAAGTTAACTGGTATTCTGAGGCTAAAGAAATACTACACTGTCTGCAATTAGAATATTGCAGCAGGTCATTTTGTGATTTCATCTAATTTGCGATGAGCCTAATGTGTGTGTGTGTGTGTGTGCGCGTGTTTCAGATGGTTGTCGCTGACGTCTTCAACCATCGTTTCTATAAAATCTACACCTCAGACGAATCTCTGAGCTGCATCCTGGACCGAGACGACATCTTCGTGTAAGAGACTTCACCCAGCTTTAAGGTTGGTGTTGGTGTGAGGTGCATGCTGGGTAACCTGGCTCCTGTGTGTGTGTGTCTCAGGTACCAGCTGAGCGTCCCTGAGGAGCAGGAGCAGCAGGAGGAGCAGCAGCAGGAGGAGGAGGAGGAGCCGGTGCTGCTGGCTCTCTACCTGAGAGAACGTTCCCACTACAGAGACTACGGCTCGGGCAGCAGCTCCTACGGCACCACGCTGTTCGGACACCCGCTGCTGCTCAAAGTGCCGCGCAGCAGCTGCAGCCAGGAGGCGCTCTACGACCTCTTCCTGCAGAGACTCGCGTCAGTGTCACACACTCAGAGCTTCAGTCAGCTGATTCAAGGCTGTGAAGTAAAACTCTAAACTGTGTGTGTGTGTGTGTTTTTCTTCAGGCGCTACGTTCGACGTCCTGATCCGTCTGAGGAGCTGGAAGAAGAGGAGGAAGAGGAGGATGATGAAGAAGAGGAGCTTTACAAGACTCAGACCAACGGCATCAGTGACGGTTAGTCCTGCTTTAAAACCTGCAGCCTGTGCAAAGACTGATTATTACACAAAAACACAAAAACAACAACAACACAGCAAGAAATTCCACCCCATGTTACGTCAATCCCAATGACTGTATATAGGTTGGACAGCGTGGCTCCGCCTGTCACCGCTCTATGTTTTTGAAGCCAAAAAACCCCGTTTCTCTAGCCGCCATTGTGCAGCCAGAGTCTGCGCAGTAGAGAATTTCCGGTGGAGCCAAGTAAAAAAGAGAAATAAAAATATTTATTTCTTCTTCTTCAGAAGGTTTAGTCTCCTTTTGGCTCTTTCCCGAAGTTTCTTATTATCCCCGATAAAAACTACTCACGAACTGCAGCTGTCAACTATCGTAAAATGAAACTTATATCGCGGTTTTTAACGTCCAATAACTAATGAGAAACTAACTTCTCAGGAGAAAAACACCTGAACACCATGCAACCAAATGACATCATCATACCACCTTAGTGTAAAGATGAGAGAAATGTTTCTACCAGGTATGCATTAAAAAATTTCAAAAGGGCCGAGTATAGACCTTATGTACCCCTCCGCCCCGAATACTGGATATGACGTCGGTCTGTGGTCCCCCGCCCCGAATACTGGATATGACGTCGGTCTGTGGTCCCCCGCCCCGTAGACGACCTGGCTTCAGTTTGAGCCGAACGTCGTTACGTCCACTCATTATACAGTCTATGGTCAATCCTCTTTGCACACTGACGCCAAAACTTTCGTACATAAATATTTTTTTGGAACAGGTTTGATTCGCTGCGTTGTTTTCGCGAATGTCCAGGATGTTTCCAGTGTTGTTTGACTGTTCAGGGACACCGTAGGCCAACTGCAGCTGCATATTTTCACATTTATCAAAACATTCTCCCAGTGTTATTTCTTTTTGCCCATTCTTGTGACTTTTCTCTCCTTTTTTGACTTTCTGACTATTTTCCCAAGTTATCTACTTCTAACTGACAAACTTTCATTCTAATTTTTGTTGCTTTTTGGCCATTTTAGTCAATTTTTCAGTCCTTCTTTTACACTTTTGCAACATTCTTTTGCCTCATTCTGACCAATTTTGCTTTGTCCCAGCTTTATTGAAAAATTCAGTTGCCTTTTACCCAGTCACTCCTTTTCCCACCTTTTTAAAACCATTTTCACTCTCTTCTGACTATTTCTTGTGCATTCTCCCATTTTTCTTGCAAATTTTTTCTGCTTTTTGCCCATTCTAATGATTTTTCACTTCTTTTTTTGGCATCTTTCTGACTGTTTCTTGTGTTTCTTCCAATTTTCCTGCCATTTTAGTCACTCTTTGCTTTATTTTTTTTAACATTTTCACTCTCTTCTGACTATTTCTTATGCTTTCTCCAATTTTAACTGGTTTCTGCCCATTCTAGTGACTTTTCTCTCCTTTTTTTGTGACCAACTGTGTTTTCTTGCAACTTTAATGCTAATTTTTGTTGCTTTTTGGCCATTTTAGTCAAATTTTCAGTCCTCCTTTTACACTTTTGCAACATGTTTTTCCTTCTTTCTGACCAATTTTGTTTAATCCAAACTTTTTTTTGACAAATTCAGTTCCCTCTTGCCCATTCTAGTCACTTTTTGTCCCACTTTTTGATCAAGCTCGGAACGCACGTTTTTTTAAAATGACAACAGTAAAGTACCGCCACAAACCACAGGGGGCAGTGTTGCTGTTTCTACCAAATACATAGTGGAACTTTTTGAAGAATAGCGTGATGTTTAACCACCTCCAACAATGTGAAATATAAATATCATCACTGATTAATAGGATCATGTTTGTTCGTCTCTTTTGTTATGGGAGAAACTTGAAGCTGATTGGTCGGTTTGATCTGCACTCTGATTGGTTGTTTCTCTCACTCAGAAGAGGAACAGGAAGACGCAGAAAAAGCCGGACCCTCTAAGGTCGACCCCTGCCGCGGCGACTCCTCCTCAAACAGCCAATCAGACGACATCGCCGCGGCCAGGCCCCGCCCCGATCAGAACCACACGCCCTCGCCAGAGCAGGGCGACTCTCAGACCAACAACGGGTCCCAGAACCAGACGGAGCCGCTCTGCAGCACCGACGCCACCGACACAACCCAGGACGTGACTCCCTCTGAGAACTCGGGCGCCACCGCCACCGACCCAGCAGACTCAGAGCCGGGCGCCGCCGCCGCTGCTGCCGCCACCGTGGAGCCTCCTCAGCCCTGTGACACCACAGAAGAAGAAGAGAAAGAGGAGGACAAGCAGGAGGAGGCGTGTTCGCCCAGCCCGCCGACCAATGAGCAGCCGGCGAAGAGGAGAGCGTGTCGCAAGAGGAGGAAGAGTCTGTTCAGCATCCAGGCGGTGAACTCCAACGGGACCACGGAGAGAGGGACGGGGGAGGGGGGGAGCGCCGTGTCCTTCAGCTGTGAGTCTGACACACACACACACACACACACACACACACACACGGGTCAATGACGTGACGTCCCTTTTTAGCTTCATTATTTTTTAGTATTTTTAATTTGAGCACCCAAAAATGTCAGGTGGCGCAACCAAATATATGAAAATATATTTATATGTTCCTGTTATTTTTTCTGTGTGAAATTATTGGCAAGTATCTCTCAAGTGTCTGTAGTGACTCATACATTTTCATTTTGTGTGTTTTATTTCTTTTATTTGTGAATAAGATAAATAATTTGATGTTAAAATAACATTTCACATTATTACATTGGTTGTTCCACCTGACATGGAAATTGTTCCAGTCACCAATGAAGTGAAAAAACCTTTTTNAGCATAAAATAATGCCACTGTGTTTTTAATTTCCATTTACAATAACTGACATTCAATTTTTAGAGTTTAATTACTGTGGATACTTGTCAGGACGGTTGCACCACCTGACATTTTGGGGGTTTGAGGAACCAAAACACAAAAAAACATGTTATATTTTAATAGTTTAAAGATGTGTTCAAATAACACAGGTTTCATAGAATAAAGAAATACATGTGATGAAATACTCAATTCATGATGGAAGGAAATATTGCACTCAGACACAAAAAAGGGGACGTCACCTCATTGACCCACAAGCCTAAATGAAGACTAAGATTTACAGAGAAACAACAGATTCTTAAAGTCAAGTTGTAAACGAGCAGGACGCCAGTGCAAAGATGCAAGAATTTGGTTCCTGTTAAAAGTCGTGCTGCAGAGCAAGTGTGAAAGTGCATTATGGGAGATGATGGTACAAAGTGGTTTAATTTAAGACTCATTCCTCATTTTATAACCTTAAACATCCTCTTTCTCTCTCTCTCTCTCTGCAGCTCAGCCGTACGTAGCGATCGACTGGGACCCTGAGATGAAGAAGAGATTCTACAACGAGAACGAGGCCGAGGTCAGAGCCAACGAATCTTTAAACCTGCACCAGAATCAGGAGATTTAGATCAAATCTGAAGTTACAAAGACATTATCAGCTGTCTGAGGGGTCATTTACGTGACAACAGTTTTAGGCTGAAATACTAAAGTACTTTTTTTTGGAATTACTCTGAAACGCCGTTTCCACCGTTGCCATGTAAACGACAAGCCGGTGCTTTCAGTGATGTCACATTCAGATTAAACCTCCACCGAAAAACAACATCAACAGTGACCTACAGTTTTGTTCTTGCACTTTTTCTGCAATCGGAGAAAAATATTTTAGTATAAACTCCTGTTGTCATGGAAACGGCTCCTACAGTTATGTTGCCGTCTACAGGCCACGACGTGTACTACAGCGCTCTAAGTCCTGTTTCTGTGTAAAGGCAGATTTTTTTCAGTAAATTTTCTGGGTTTTAGGGGGAAACACTGTGAGGTGTGGTCATGTAAATGGGGTCTTAATCTGTGTGTGTGTGTGTGTGTGTGTGTGTGCAGAAATACGTGAAGCACAGCAGCATGGAGGTTCCTCAGCAGCAGACCACGGTGCAGCTGCAGGAGTGTATCGAGCTCTTCACCACCGTGGAGACGCTGGAGGAGGAGAACCCCTGGTAACACACACACACACACACACACACAAAACCCTAACATAACACTTCAAACAGCTCTGTAAACTCAGTGTGTGTGTTCATGTGTGTGTGTGCAGGTACTGTCCGGTGTGTAAGAAACACCAACTGGCCACTAAGAAGCTGGATCTGTGGTCTCTGCCTGAAGTTCTCATCATCCACCTCAAGAGGTTTTCATACACAAAGTTCACCAGAGAGAAGCTGGACAGCATCGTGGAGTTCCCCCTCAGGTACACACACACACACACACACGCACACACGCACACACACACACACAGAAACANATAAGTTTAACCCTGGTGTCGTCTTCTCATTCACTCTGCACTGTCTGTTCTGACGAGCTGTAAAACAAGGTGGGAAATTTTCTAGCATAAATGAAAAATAAATAAATAAAAAACAAACAAAAAAAGAACAAGGAAAATACCAATTACCTCTGGTCTAGGGTACCTTAAAACTCCAGTATCTCCCTTCCTTCACCTCCCACCCCAATAACCCTCCCTATAAGCCTCACTCTTAACTACTTGTCTGTTCATACTTTATACTAAATTTACAATTATACTGGTTTCTTAGTTGCTAGATATGATATCAGGGGCATCCAGGTCTTATTAAATTGTGGTATTCTGTCTTTTAAAGTATATCTTATCCTTTCTAAATGGAGTGTTTTAATAAGCTCGTTCAGCCACATCTTACAGGTCGTGTTGTGTCGTAATTAATGTCAGTGTTTATTTTCTACAATATTTATGGGGGATCTAGTCATACAAAAAAAAAAAAAAAAAAAATCACAATTGCAGTATTGCTCAGCCCTAATTTACACACAGAAACATGTTCACCCACACACACTGTACCTGCCTCATTCACCTGTGTGTATGTGTGTGTGTGTGTGTGTGTGTTGCAGAGACCTGGATTTCTCCGGCTGCCTCCTGAGGAAGAATCTGTCCAATGGGGAGCCTCCGAGCCGATACGACCTCATCGCTGTGTCCAATCACTACGGAGGACTCAGAGACGGACACTGTGCGTCAGTTTCCTCCTCCTGAAGACGCCGCGTTCTTTAAAAAAACACTTTTTTATCGCTGAGTTTTCTCTGTTTTCCCCTCAGACACCAGCTACGCCTGCAACAAGGACAACGGTCAGTGGTATTACTTCGACGACAGCAAGGTGACCTACGCCAGGGAGGACCAGATCGTGGTCAGTACCATCTCTGTTTATGGTCCTCTGGGGCTCCTGTAGTGATGGGTTAGTGAGGCTTTGTGAAGCTTTGAAGCATTTTTTCAAAGCATGCTTCGTTACTCGAGGCCTCAATGACACACAGCACTGAGCAGGACACCTAGTGGACAATAAAATGAAGTGCAATCAACACGTGTTACTGGTTCATGGATTGTTCGGGATTTGATTCGCATGCACATTCCCGTTCGGGAACTCCAAATGATTACATGGTTTCAAGTTTCACTAACAAGAATGAATCATCATATAATATAATGATAAAAGTAATAACTAGGTGGGGGATTTGCTTTTGTGACTGGTTTTGAGCTTTTTATATTTTGTCTTGTTTATTAATAAAATAAAAGATAATAAAATTATATATTTTAACACAATAATACTACTGTAATAAATTAATCACCATTAACACATTAACCCTGTAAAGCCCGATCTATCAAAAAATACTCTGAAAATTGCAATTTTTTTTTTGGAACTGAGATGTTTATTAACCCTTTCAACAAAATCCACAAAAATATTGCTTTATCATTTCATTCATGATATATTTCTTCCATCACATTTGACACACTGGGCAATTTTGTGAACTATTTTATTGAAG
This sequence comes from Thalassoma bifasciatum, assembly GCA_008086565.1. Classification (NCBI taxonomy): domain Eukaryota; kingdom Metazoa; phylum Chordata; class Actinopteri; order Labriformes; family Labridae; genus Thalassoma; species Thalassoma bifasciatum. Next base: position 32,005 of record RPOG01003177.1, on the reverse strand, counting down.
TTTTTTAGTAAATATGCATTAATTTCATACGACGGAGTATTAAGGTCACATTAAGAATTCTTGTTTTTTTTCCTTCATATTTTACTACAAAATTAAAGTCGAAATTAATTATTTTACTACGAGAATAAAGTCGAATTTGATTATTTTACTCGGGATCAAAGTCGAAAATAAGCATATCGACTTTATTCTGGTCGTAAATTACGTCATTATTTTCGACTTTAATCTCGAAGTAAAATATGAAGTAAAAAAAATAATAATAATGTGGCTCTAATACTCCGTAATTTAATGCAGAAAACACTTTTTTTTGTGACTATTTTAATGTTATTCCTGCTGCAACTTCTTGAAAATCTATGGAGAGGAATTTGTTTCAATGTCATGCAATTTAAAAAAAAAATGAATTTGAGACCAGAAAATAATTTTACAAACAAAACTCCAAATGATACCAATTTGTGATTTCAATTTTTTCTTGTGAAATCCACATTTTATTTTTTAAGATCTAATTTTTTTCATCTCACAATCCACAGATTCGCTTACAGGATTTTGTTTTCACAATTCATGAAGTTTGCGTTTGTTTACAGTTCTAGTGGGCGGAGCTTCCTCTGAGAGATGCAAGAAGCCTCCTGATTGGTCTAGACTGTGTGCCCAAGATTTTTAGTTACTCAGTGTTCGTGGCGTGGGGTTGGCGACCAAAGTTGACAGTTTTTTTTTTTAACACTTAAAGTTTATTTCCATTTTTTCATTAATGAACAGCAAAGACAGAAAAGAAAAGTAACATGAAAAAGAAAAAACAGATACAAGACAAAAACATCAAAAACGTTGCCAGGTCTGAAATGTTCACAGTTGCCGAGGAGTTTAACAGTCGTAGGTTTTGTTCAGTATTTTCATAAATTAATGTTCTGATGAAATGTTAAATGTTTTCGCAAGTTGAGGAGCAGACACCCTCCACATCAACTATTCCAAAATAAAGTGTCAATTTTTCCCATCTTGAAATATACAAATCTCTTCTTAATCTTAATAAAATAGTCATTTTTTTCCATTTCATGAATTTCTTTTATAATTTCTATCCAATTTTGTAATGTGGGTGCTTCCGTCTGTAGCCATTTACGGGTGATAGCTTTCTTAGCAGCAATGATAAATATTTTTAAAAGATATTTAGTGTCTTTGCTTATATCATGTGGCAGGTCACACAAATAAAGAAAAGTGAAATTTAACGGAACTGATATTCCCAGAATACGTTCCATAATTTTTAATATTTCTAGCCAAAACGGATGTAGAGTTGGACAACTCCAAAAAACATGATCCTCCAACAGGAATAACTTCTTGACACAGAATATTTTTCCATTTTATGAGTGATAAAATAAAGATTCTTCCATGCAAATTCACACCAATACATAGAGCAAGTCGTGGAAAAAGTATTCTGACATATGTTTTCCCATTGCTGTTAAGTTATTTCGTCATTAATTTCTTTTTCCCATCTCCCTTTGATAAAGTGTGTGGTCAAAGTTGACAGTTTTAATAGCAGCTTAATGTTTTTTTGCCCTTCAAAATAAAGCGCCCCCTGTGCCCCATGTGCAGTGAACGGTTATTTTTGAGTTTATTCAATGATTAAAAGAATTTTTGTGTCGTTTTATTTTCCTGAAACGTGTGAAATATTCCAAACGTGTCGTCTGGTTTCTCCTCAGACCAACGCCGCCTACGTCCTCTTCTACCATCGACAAGACAAGATCAGAAAACCCACTCTGCCCGCCCCCAACGCAAGCCCCGCCTCCTCCACCCAGCCCGCCAACGACATCACCTCCTGCAAAGAGGACGAGGCCGAGCTGGGCGCCGCCTCCTACGTCACCATGGAAACAGACTGAAGCTCCGGGCGGCGTGATCCGACTCGACGGTATCGGGTTTTAATCCTCCTCCTCCTCCTCCTCAGACGGCCTTCTCTTCTCTTTTATCAGTTTTTATTTCTCAAACGGCGCTCGTCGGTTTTTCGGTGACGCGGCGCCGTCACTGGAACTTCATCTCTGTAGACGCCAACACTCAGGTAGACGGCTGCACCGGGGAGTTTTGGTTTAAATCCAGTTTTTAAAAAAAGGAGTCTGGATGCTGTGGAACATGAAAAAGTTTGTTTGTGGCTCAAACTTCTCTCCTCAGACTGTTATTGCTCAACACGTTAAAAAAAAAACGCAGCATCCAAACTTTAAATCCTCAGAGCTGGATCGTGCTCGCAGACTTTTACAGCGTTTATATTTCATTTCTTGGTCGAAACTCTTCACAGGTTTCACTTTTTGATACGTGAACGATCCACACACAGATTTAGAGTCTTAGAAAAACAGTTAATGTGACTTTTATTGTAGAAAACTAACAAATGTTTGTCCAATCAGCTGTTAGTTATGACATCTGTGACCGTTTACATCCAGGTAGTTTAATTTTTCTGCAGCATAAAGAGATAAAAACATCACTTAATTAGTTCAACTGACTCACAAAACTGCAAAAACTAAAATCAAAGTAAGTATTTACTCAATCTGAGCCTCATTAAGTCCATAAAAATGTTTCTTTATGATACTGAAATATAGAAACAACTCCCGAATCAGTTGTAAACAGTAAAAAAATTAAGATAAAAAACAATTTAGGTGTCATTTCTGTGAATGTGGATCATCTTAAGTCTAATGAGACACTTTTTACCCAAACTAAAACATAAACGCTTGTTATTTTCAGCTTTTGCAGTGTTTTGTAGAGACTTTAGGTCATTGAGGTCAAAGGAAAAGAAACAAAATTTGGTCAAATTTTCCAGCATCTTTTTTTTTAAAGCTCAAACTGAAGATAAACTGTAAAAACTGAAATGTAACCAAGTATTAAGTCTCATTTTTGGTAAAAAAGGAAAAAAAAAAAGAAAACAAAGTGTCTTTTTAGACCAGAGAAACTTAATATTTCAAATTATTAAAGACAAAAAATATGTCTTTAATACTTGTAAGGAGTAAAAATTCTCCCAATGGGGTTAAAGGAAAGTTTCTTGTATCCAATTAGCATTTTTGTTTTACTCATTAAAAGCAATTTAGACATTTTTATCTCTACATAACTCAAGATAAGATTTTTTTTTGGGACTGGTTCAGTAAATGTGGCTCAGTTTGAGTTTAAAATGATTTTTTTTCACTGAAAATAAGACACAAACATTTGCATAGATGTCAGTTTTTACAGTGTAGATAACGTCTGTGACTGTTTGCATCCAGGTAGTTGAGCTTTAGGGCAACAGACAGTGATAGAAACATCACTTAATTAGTTCAACTGACTCACAAAAGTGCAAAAACTAAAATCAAAGTAAGTGTTTACGTCTTATTCTTAGATGAAACAAGTTATCAGACTCAATCTGAGCCACATTAAGTCCATAAAAATGTTTCTTTAAGATGATAAAAGACAAAAATGAACCATTATCAGTTGTAAACTGTAAAAAAAATTAAAATAAAAAACAAATCAGGTGTTATTTTTGTGAATGTGGATCATATCGAGTCTAATGAGACAGTTTCGTTTTTAGTTTTCAGTCTTTGTAGTGTGTTGTTGAGACTTTAGAAAGATACACTGTAAAAACTGATATTTAACCAAGTGTTCAGGTCTTATTTTTGGTTAAAAAAATAAAAGTAAAGTGTCCTCTAAGACTAAATATGATCCAAAAAATTATTGAAAATTCTGCCAACAGGGTTAAAAAAAAGTTTCTTGTTTTACGACATTATTCTAATATCGAGAATTTTTCTTGTTCAACTTACATTTCTATTTTACTCAATATAAGAAATTTAGACATTTTTGTCTTTACACAACTCAAAATAAGATTATTTTTTTGGACTGGTTTGGTAAATTTGACTTAAATTAAGTTTTTTTTGATGGAAAAAAAAGACATGAACACTTGTTTGGATTTCAGTTTTTACAGCGTAGATGACGTCTGTGACCTGACGTTCAACACTGTAAAAACTGATATTTAACCAAGTGTTCAGGTCTTATTTTTGGTTAAAAAAATAAAAGTAAAGTGTCTTTTAAGACTAAATACGATCCAAAAAATTTTTGAAAATTCTGCCAATAGGGTTAAAAAAAAGTTTCTTGTTTTAAGACATTATTCTAATATCGAGAAACTTGATATCATAAATTTTTCTTATTCAACTTACATTTCTATTTACTCAATATGAGAAATTTAGACATTTTTGTCTTTACACAACTCAAAATAAGATTATTTTTTTGGACTGGTTTGGTAAATTTGACTCAAATTAAGTTTTTTTTGATGAAAAAAAAGACACGAACACTTGTTTGGATTTCAGTTTTTACAGTGTAGATGACGTCTGTGACCTGACGTTCAACACTGTAAAAACTGAAACCAGCAAGTTAATGATGTCATTAGGTTGCACTTTTTAAAATATGAGCCAAATAAACCAGAAAAGTCAAGAAAAATGTCGTATTTTAAGTTGTGTAAAGCCAATAATGAAGCAATGAGGCCAGAAAGAATTTTCTTCACTCGTTACAAGCTTTGATATCTAGAAATAAGACGTGTTTCTGAACTCGATAGTTTGATGTGGCTCATTTCAAGTATAATAAGATTTTTATTTTTTTTACTAAAAGTAAGGAAAACACTTGCCTAAGATTTCAGTTTTTGTGGTATAGATGACATCTGTGACTGTTTACATCCAGGTATTTGAGCTTTAGAGCAGCAGAAAATGATAAAAACTTCACTTTTTAGTTTAAGTGACACCACGAAACTGACGCTAACGAAGCAGGACTGATAAAACTGGATGTTTTGGTTTAGTAAAAGTCACATCCTGGGTGTTAAAATCAGGATTCTTGATTTAAAAAAAAACAAATAGAGAATATAAATAAATAACTGAAAACAGAAGCACAAGTGACATCACAGCTCGTAGGTTTGTATCGACCAATCAGAGCTCGAGTTTCTGCTCATTCATTTTTTTTTTTTTTTTTTTTGAGTCAGAATAGAAAGAAGAAAGTTGTGTTAAACGCTGTAAAAGTTTTCTGTGTCACAGTTCAGCTCTGAGGTTGAAGGACTGCAGCTCCAGAGGCACATAAACAAAAACAATCACATCATAAATCAGCTTTTTCAGCATCAACACGTTCACATTCACGTCGAATCTGTTCCTGATTCAAGTTTCTGCAGATGTTTGTAAATAAAACAGATTCACAGATTTCACACAAACTCTTCAAGTGGACCAAAATCGCAGCGTGCAGGGGGATTGTGGGTAATCAGAAGGCGTCGTCCAGGATGAGACGTCATTTCTTTGTATATTTTGGTCGTTCTTTGTTTTTGTTTTTTTTCCGTTTATTTGCTGATATTTATTTTTTAAATGAGTGATTCCCGCTGTGACGTGGCTCCAGATCTTTTTCCGATCGATGATTCTGTCGATCGACTGGTTCAGGACATTAAGAAACTTATTTTTCATATTTATAGAGAAATTTGTATTCAGGCAGAAAAAGATTATCGGACAAATAAAAAGCCGTCGAGCGCAGAGACGCGGACAGGTGAAGCCAGCAGGTGAGCGAGCTCTTACTGAGGTGAAAGCGTCTCCGTGTGTGTGTGTGCGTGTGTGTGTGTGTGTACAGTATTTTTCTATTGTAAGAAATGTATTATTATTATTATTATTAATATTAATATTACGGTTCCTGGGTGGAGCAGGAGGGAAGCTTGGGGTGATTTCTTTCTTTGGTCTTCCCTGTCAAATATCAGATGAAAATATTTTATTGTACTTTCAATCTTTTGATATGAATAAAAGGATGATTATTAACATGACGAGCACCAGAGAGTTTTTTTACACAGAACACACAATAATAAACGTGTCATAGATCTGTCTTCAACAGGAATAAACATCAAAAAAACAAAGTCTCAAAGTGACTAAAGGAAAAACACCAATCATCATAAAAACTTTTTGAAAGAAAAGTCTTAGTATAGCACACTTCATGTCTTTGTCTTAAAATAACACTTTATACTATGACTTTTATGAAGAAATGACATGATATACTGACTTTTTTTTAAACAAAATAAATGATATTCTGTGAATTAAAAAAAAAAAAAAAAGAACTTACTTTAATATGACTCACGATAAGATATGCTTTGATATCCTGTCGAAAAAAAGACATTTGAAAGCAGGTTTTTTGTTTAAATCACTGTTTTAAAGTGAAAAGAAGGAAAAAAGTGACCAAAAAAACTGTGAAAAGCTGAAAAAATTGGTGAAAAGTGACAAAAAAACTGTGAAGAGCGGAAAAAATTAGTGAAAAAAGTGACCAAAAAAACTGTGAAAGCAGAAAAAATTAGTGAAAAGTGACAAAAAAAAACTGTGAAAAATGGTAAAAAATTGGTGAAAAAGTGACAAAAAAAACTGTGAAAAGCTGAAAAAATTGGTGAAAAAGTGACAAAAAAACTGTGAAAAACGGAAAAAATTGGTGAAAAAGTGACAAAAAAAACTGTGAAAAGCTGAAAAAATTGGTGAAAAAGTGACAAAAAAACTGTGAAAAACGGTAAAAATTGGTGAAAAAGTGACAAGAAAAACTGTGAAAAGCTGAAAAAATTGGTGAAAAAGTGACAAAACTGTGAAAAGCTGAAAAAATTGGTGAAAAAGTGACAAAAAAAACTGTGAAAAGCTGAAAAAATTGGTGAAAAAGTGACCAAAAAAACTGTGAAAAGCTGAAAAAATTGGTGAAAAAGTGACAAAAAAAAGTGAAAAGTGGAAAAAATTGGTGAAAAAGTGACAAAAAAACTGAAAAGCTGAAAAAATTGGTGAAAAAGTGACAAAAAAATGTGAAAAGCTGAAAAAAATTGGTGAAAAAGTGACATAACTGTGAAAAGTGGAAAAAAAATGGTGAAAAAGTGACAAGAAAAACTGTGAAAAGCTGAAAAAATTGGTGAAAAAGTGACAAAAAAAACTGTGAAAAGCTGAAAAAATTGGTGAAAAAGTGAACAAAAAAATGTGAAAAGCTGAAAAATTTGTTAATATGTGACAAAAAAAACAGTGAAAAGCTGAAAAAATTGGTGAAATAGTGACCAAAAAAATGTGAAAAGTGGAAAAAATTGGTGAAAAAGTGACAAAAAAAGAGGAATGTTGAAATAAGTTAACAAAAAATGTGAAAAAAGTGACAAAAAAAGTGAAAAAGAAGTGACATAAATCCGTGAAAAGTGTTAAAACTGGTGAAATAAGTGACGAAAACAGTAAAATTAGTGACTCAAATGGTCATAAGATGCCAAAAACCAGTGAAAAGCAAGAGAAAAATAACATGGAAAAGAACTGAATTTGTTGAAATAAGTGACCAATAATTGTGAGTGATCAGAAAAATTGTGAAGAAAGTGATAAAATAATAGGCACAAAGTTTTAAAATTGGTGGGAAAAGTGACAAAAACCAGTGAAAGTTGTAAAAATTGGTGAAAAAGTGACATAAAAAAAGAAGAAAATAGAAAGAAGTCATAGCTTGTCGTTTTTCAAAAAGTCAAAGTAAAGCATGTCGTTTTTTTAAGAAGTCAAAGTAAAGCATGTCGTTTTTTAAAAGTCAAAGTAAAGCATGTCGTTTTTTAAAAGTCAAAGTAAAGCATGTCGTTTTTTAAAAAAGTCAAAGTAAAGCATGTCGTTTTTAAAAAGTCAAAGTAAAGCATGTCGTTTTTTAAAAGAAGTCAAAGTAAAGCATGTCGTTTTTAAAAAAAAAAGTCAAAGTAAAGCATGTCGTTTTTTAAAAAAAAGTCAAAGTAAAGCATGTCGTTTTAAAAAAAAAAGTCAAAGTAAAGCATGTCGTTTTTTAAAAAGTCAAAGTAAAGCATGTCGTTTTTAAAAAATAAAGTCAAAGTAAAGCATGTCGTTTTTAAAAAAAAAATCAAAGTAAAGCATGTCGTTTTTTAAGAAGTCAAAGTAAAGCATGTCGTTTTTTAAAAAAAGTCAAAGTAAAGCATGTCGTTTTTTTTTAAATAAAGTCAAAGTAAAGCATGTCGTTTTTTTAAAGTCAAAGTAAAGCATGTCGTTTTAAAAAAAAGTCAAAGTAAAGCATGTCGTTTTTTTTTAAATAAAGTCAAAGTAAAGCATGTTGTTTTTTTTAAAAAAGTCAAAGTAAAGCATGTCGTTTTTTAAAAAAAAAAGCTTTGTAGTTTGTGTAGTCACCAGGTCTCATGAAAATCTCTGGTTGATTCCTAAATGTTAAACCTTTTTGTTTCACTGCTTTATTCAGACACAGAAGAAAGGATCCAGTTTTTTCATCATGGCACTTCTTTTTATTGATTTCTCACTTTATTCTGAGCAGAAACGACTGAAGTTTGAGTGTAGAAAATAAAACAGAGTCCATCATTCTGCTGCTGCTGTGGTTTAAAGCTCCTCTCTGGTCTCTGAACGTCTCACGGAGACTCGTCGTCCTGAGAGGATTCGTCTGCTGCGGCACCAGAACCTGCTGCAGAATCTGCTGGTTTGACTCAGAAAACTGGAGCTTTGGGACGTTTGAGACGGTTCTGACCCTGAATCCTGGAGCACTGACACACACGGAGCAAGACACCAAATAAAAACTGCAAACATGACATTTAGAGGCTTTAAAGAGAATTCCAGAAAAGTCAGGTTCATTTCAAGTTCACAGACGTCCACAGCTTCAGGCTTTTAAAACATGGTGGATTTCAGGTCCTGTCTGAAGAAGGTTCCAAAGTTCAGGTCTCTGGACATCAGCTCCTCCTCCACGTTCTCCAGCGCCCACTTATGCTCCACGATCTCCAGGGCCTCCCACTCACTCTGTAACACAAACACAGGCAAAATGTGGAAATATGGAGTCAAAAAACGGTGAAAAAGTGACGATAAACAGCCAGCAGAAGTGTTGACATTAGTGAAAAAGGAAACAAAAATCAGAGGAAAGTGGAAAACATTGGTTAAAAAAAATAAAAAAAATAAAAAAAATAAAGGGTTTAAAAAGGTGAAAATAAAGTTATAAAAAACAGTGGAAAAAGTGACAAGAAAATAGTTAAAAGTGTTAAATATTGGTGGAAAAGTGACAAAAATTGTGAAAAGCGGAAAAAAATTGGTGGAAAAGTGACAAAAAACTGAGGAGCGATAAAAATTGGTGGAAAAGTGACAAAAAAAATGGTAAAAGCGGAAAAAATTGGTGGAAAAGTGACAAAAAATTATGAAAAGCGGAAAAAATTGGTGGAAAAGTGACGAAAAAAATGAAAAGCAATAAAAATTGGTGAAAAAGTGACAAAAATAACTGTGTAAAGCGGAAAAAAATTGGTGAAAAAATAAACAAACTGTGAAAAGCGGTAAAAATTAGTGAAAAAGTGACAAAAAACTGAAAAGCGGTTAAAATTGGTGGAAAAGTGACGAAAAAATTGGTAAAAGCTGAAAAAATTGGTGAAAAAGTGACAAAAAAAACTGTGTAAAGCGATAAAAATTGGTGAAAAAGTGACAAAAAAACTGAAAAGCGGAAAAAATTGGTGGAAAAGTGACAAAAAAAACTGTGTAAAGCGATAAAAATTGGTGAAAAAGTGACAAATAAACTGAAAAGCGGAAAAAATTGGTGGAAAAGTGAAAAAAAAATTGTGAAAAGCGGAAAAAATTGGTGAAAAAGTGACAAAAAAATTGTGAAAAGCGGAAAAAATTGGTGAAAAAGTGACAAAAAAGAGGAATGTTGAAATAAATTAACAAAAAAATGTGCAAAAAGTGACAAAAATCATGAAAAAGGAGTGACATAAAACAATGAAAAGTGTTAAAACTGGTGAAATAAGTGACAAAAACAGTAAAATTAGTGACACAAATGGTCATAAGATGCCAAAAACAAGTGAAAAGCAAGAGGAAAAAAACGGGAAAAGAACTGAATTTGTTGAAATAAGTGACCAAAAATTGTGAGTGATCAGAAAAATTGTGAAAAAAGTGATAAAAAATAGGCACAAAGTATTAAAATTGGAGGGAAAAGTGACAAAAACCAGAGAAAGTGGTAAAAATTGGTGAAAAAGAAGTGACGTAAAATGATGAGAAGTGGCAAAAGTTCCACGTCTCACCTTAAAGGCCTTGTTGGGGTCAGGGGGCATCGCCATGGCAGCCCCCGTCATCTGATCCTGCATGAGCCGTGATTGGTCGGCAGCTGCGTAACACAAACAGATAAAAAAAACAAAAACAGTGAAAATCTTGAATTCTTCTTTATTAAGCTCCTGCTGAATGAATCCTGAATCACTTCTTCACCGTTGTCTTGTCCCAGAATGAGGCTGTACATGCTCCTCAGCCCGAACACGTTCAGGAAATACCAGGACGCAGAGCTCACCCTGAAAACACACGGGACATAAACACACACACACACACACACACACACACACACACACACACACACACACACACACACACACACACACACGTCTGAGTGCACTGACGCTGAAATGCGGTGAAATACGGTAAAAGGAGGTGACGTTTTTCTCACCAGGAGGCGTCCAGAGACAGGAGGTCGATTCCTCGCTGTAACATGGGCTTAAACCTCAGAGTCAGAGGAAACGGGACCTTTGCTGGAGGAGAAAAACAGAATCATTTAATCAGAGTTTAGAGGAATCATGGACATGAACGTCTGACACACTCACTGATGACGAATCCAGAAAAAGCCCAGTTGATCCATCCACCAATCAGGATCATGGGAAGGACGTTGGTCAAGTTTCCCTTCATCATGTCCGTCAACATGCTGGTGTCTGAAAAACAGAATTAAAGAGTCACAGCTCCTCATTTATTCTCTAACCTCAATTATTTCTTTCATACTTTCATTATAGAGAAATTAAACTGAATCATTTCAATAAGAAACTGTAAAAATCTGGAAGTTCTACAACTTTTCACNAAAAGCTTTAAAAAGATTTCATTAAAGTAATACAGCGGCTCAATGTGGGTCGTCATGACAACGGAGGTAAACAACAGCCTGGTGCTGCTGCACGCGGAGGAAAACGAAGGAGCTGCTTCCTGACATCAACTCTTCCCTGGATCCAGTGAGATCACTTTAATTTTTGATTTTTGGGCCTGGTATAGCAGAGATTTGTTGTTGATCAATCATTCTTCTTTGAACTGGTTTTCCTTTTTGGTTCCCTGTGGATTAATGGACTGATTGGTGCTTAAAGACTCTCGTGGCAGACAGATCGCTCCTGCACCGACCAACTTTGATTTAATTTAAAAGACTCTTTAAAGCCAACTATCTTTGCTGTTAACTTCTTTTTGCTTTAAAAAGGACTTTTAACTTCTTTAGGAATCATGAAGGAGCATTTTAGGGCTGTATTTTGTCTTCATTCAGTCTGGTTCTGTGCCGTCAGGTTTAAATGTCATTAAAAACCCGTCGCTGACTTATTCCTTTGCCTCTTGTAAGTGATTTGTTCAGAGTCAGAAGCTGCAGAGACGACATTCTCTGACCAATGAGTGACCGGCAGACCGTCCACGTCACCTTTTAGTATCGGCTTTACTCTCTTAGAACCAGGGTAGAGTAGGTACTAAAAACTGGCGTCTGACGCGTAGTACCGCGCTAATGAAAACGCAACACAAACCGAGTAGAGGAGAGTAGAGTAGGGCTGAGACGAGTCAGTGGAAAAGGGCCAAAAGTGTTGGAATCAGAAATTATTTCAGCCTATCACACCAGCAGAGCAGTGTGTGTGTGTGTGTGTGTACCTGTCATGGGGTTCTTGGGGATCACCTTCCTCTTCACCTTTTTGAAGAAGCCAGTCTCTGCGTTGTTGAAGTAATGTTTCCTCATCGCAAACGACTGGAAACAGAAAACACAGATTTACATTCTCTCACTGTAAATTCTCACTGCACAGAGACTGAATGAGTGAGTGTGTATGTGTGTGTGTGTGAGAGCGTGTGTTAGTGTGTGTGTGTTTACCTGTCGAGGAATGTACTTCCCGTTCTCTCTGAGGATGCGGCTGCGAAGGAGAACCTGGCTGAACACACAAACACAAACTCACATCAGTGACATCACAGCGCGATATACCAGCCGACCAATCAGAGAGCACGTTCTCCCCTGTCTGAAACGTTCTCACCTGTCAGAAACTTTCGCTCCATTCTGAAACTCTCACCTGTCTGTAACTTTCTCCCCTGTCTGTAACTTTCTCACCCGTCTGTAAGTGTCTCCCCTGTCTGTAACGTTCTCACCTGTCAGAAACCTGCTCCAGGTCGACCTTCTTGTCGCTCTGCAGCAGCTGGGTGACGTAGTGACGGATGATTCCCACGAAGAAGGTGATGAAGACGATGGGGAGGACGACCCATAATCTGATGCTGGAGTCCAGCAGGAGCTCTGGACCCGCCATCGCTCTCTGATCCTGACGCACACGGGACGACGCTCTGAGGCGGGAGAACGAAACTGTTACTGTGATGTTTGCAACTGTTTACAACACACAGCCTGACTCAGATTATGCTTGTTTTATATGTTTTATAGTGCAAAAACTTTAGACAGTCGCACTGTTTTATACAACAGAATATGTTATAAAATACTCTTTCAGTGATGAGCATCAGAAATGAGCTTTATTTACTGCTGAGTGTTGCATCTAAAACAATAAATTAATAATATAAGAAGTGAAAACTAATCCTAATCCTTCCCTTAGTTAATTCAAGTTAATCTGGTTAAGTTGATAATGCAAGATTTTAATCAAATTCAGCAAAGTGTGAAGGAAATGAGCTGGAAATTTGCTTTTTTAGACAAAAAAATGCAGAAAAATATCCACAAAGTCACATTACATTGGTTTATAAGCAATTTCATACACAACACACAAAAAGGTAGAAGCTGATTAAATTCAAGACAATTACTGAAGCAGTAAAAGTGAGATACTACACTGAAATTTCAGAAAAGTTAAGAAGTGAAAACTAATTCTAACCCTTCCATAAATTAAATAAACTTAATTCAGACAAGTTATTAATGCAAGTTTTAAATCAAATCAGGAAAGTGTGAAGGACAAAAGTGCAGGAATAATATCAATAAAGTCACATTATATCTGTATATAATGAAGAAAATTGCTCTCATAAATCAACATAACAGGTTTTAGTTGTTTTTTAATAGCCATGTCATACAAAATACACAAAGAACTGTTCATATTGCACAAAAAGAAAATAATAATAATTAGTAACTGGTTTAATTCAAGATGTCAAATCTGCTACACTTAGACAAAAAAAAAATACACTATTTCAAATTATTGAAGCAGTTAAAAAGGTAAGATACTACACTAAAATTTAAGAAAAGGGTATTAAAAAGAGATAAAGTAAACTGCCAAATACGAAGATAACCAACTTCTTTCATACATAAAAATAAATTAATTGGTTACTGTCAGTGCTTTTAATTATATGACCTCAAAATGGTTAAAAATGTAATTTTTCTGAATAAATATTGGCTCATGTTACAGATATTTTCAGTAATATTTCAGTGTTTGTGTCACAGTTTGAGGCCTGAGGAGATGCTAACAGCTAACATAAACATTCACAGCTTTGTAACAACTGTGCATATAACCAACTGTAGATGATTTAACCCGTAATTAGAAACAAGAGTTTTAATTTAACACCAGCTGCTTCATATTAACGTAAACACCTGTTCTCAGGAAGAGGAAATTAGCCACAGACGCTAACTGGTGTTACGGTTTAATCAGTGACCCCGCTCAGTGGTGACCGTCCGTTCAGTTCCCTTATGACTGAGCTCAGCTGGAGCCACAGGTTTACAAGGTCACACTTTGAACCGTAACACCTACAACCCGTTTCTCCCTTTAACCGTTAACACAGCGTTTCTGTTTCCCGCTCCTCTGACAGGAAGTCTGACACGTTTCAGTTACAACAGGAAAATGAATATTATTCAGGGCAAATGCGAATTAAATGTGTTGATATAACGCAGCTTACCACATTGATTAAGTTTGTGGACACACGACGATCACTGGCACGTTCGACGGTCAAACACACGAGACCATTGTTTCCGGTTCAAGCGGAAATGCGTCATGGATTTCAAAATAAGACACAACAAAAACAATTTGAATCCAATAGTCAGGGATTTTGGCTGGACCTTAACTTGTTGTTGAACAGAAAATTTAATACCAAACTCAAATTCAAAACTGAATATATTTTATTTGGCTGCTTTGATGATATTCTGTCTATCAAAATAACAAAAATCATCAATTTCATTATACTTTTAGCAAAATTCCATATAAATACCAGCAAATATTCAAAACAAAAACCCAACCTGACTGTCTTCCTTGCATATTTAAAATTCTATCTTGACACTCTAAAACTTTGCACTAACCCCAAAGCTGTGAAGACTAGAACACTTTGTGAGGAATTTGATTTCCTTTGAAACACATTATTTCTACATGAAATTTTCTTTACAAATCTTTGAACTTTATGAACTATTTTGTATTTCTATGCCTCTTTATAATTGCTCTACTCTATGAGATGTATACTACCTCGAGCATACAATGTTTTTTTGATGAATTTGTGAACTGTTGGAAGTTCTGTTTGTAAATAAAGTTTTGAAAAAAATTGAATTAACTTCCTTTTTTGTGTGTGTTCTTTTTTTAATCTTCTTCATTTCATTCATTTCTCTGTGTGAGCACTTTTGTATACACTTTATACTTCATATGGTTGAAGTTATAAAAAAAAAAAAGAAGTAGAATATTAATGAAGGAAAATATTTTTTTTCTTCTGGAAAATGATATTTTTCGATTTAATCAAATGTTTTTTTTACATTTTATGATAATAAACCACTGTTTTTTTATTCTTTCATACTTATGTTCATTTTATTTTATTCTATTTTATTTATTTATTTCAATTTTTGAATTAAATTGTACTGGTTGGTTATTATTTGGCATATTAACCACCATCACCCTCAAGAATAAGACCTGTTTATCATTATAATTATTATTATTATTATTACTAAGCAAATAAAAAAAACCCAAAAACAATTAATACGACTACAATATTGAAATTTCCCTTGAGGGACTGATCAAGTATTGTTGCTTTCAGTTCATTTTCACAAATTTTACTCAATTTGAATTAGCCCTGTTAATAAATAAAAGTTGGCAAATCCGAGGAATTCATTTTGGCTACTTGTCTAACGTCTGAGATGATAAAATTTAGAGCGCATTTCAAGGCCTTGCTGTTATGATCCTTGAATTTGAAGGTTTTTTTTTTTAAACAAGATTTATACGAGATATTTAAGACTTTTTTTTACAAGCTCTTAAGGTGATAAATAGAGCTATTTAAAAAAATTTTTTTCAAGATATCTGAGAGTTTATTTTGATAAGGGGTTCATGAGATATTTAAGAGTTCCTTACAACATCTTCAGTCAATCATGAAATCCCTTCAACATCTTAACACAATTATTTTCTTGAGTTTTGTAAGATCTCAAAATGATATTTAAGAGTTTTCCAAAAACTTAAACTCTGATCAGACTGGAATTGAACCCTCCACCTGTAAAAGTGTGAGCTGCTGTTCTACCTGTCTGAGCCGTCCTCCTGCTCACTCTCACCTGTTCCTGATTAAACCTGAAGGTGACACTGAGGCCACATGCTGAGCTGTGATTGGTCCATGTCTTTGGTTGGGAAACAAAAATGTTGTTTTGTCTCACCAGGTGAACTTTCATCCACCGGCTCGACCCACAAGTCCCTGCCTGCCCTATTTTGGAGATAAACCGCAACGGAAACGCAAGTTCGGACGCAACGCAACGCAAACGCAAGTTCGGACGCAAACGCAAGCGAAGACAGACAGACACAGACTGAAGCTCCTTACCTTTGGTGGGGTTTGATCCTTCAAACCCAGATCCAGGGGCGGCGTTGGTTTCCACTCCACCATCTTCAGCCCTGACACAGCAGGGATCAGGACAGGTACTGGAGACTGTTAAGGTCACCTGAGGTCATGTGGCCCAGGTGGAGCCTCTGACCTCATCAACCACCTCAGAATTTAGAAACAACATCAAACTCATTGAATTGATGTAAAACTTTATTCAAACCCAAACAGCACTTCAACTCCCAGAGGGCTTTGCTGCAGGAGTCGTCCAATCACAGAGCAGCTTCACTTCCTCTCATCCTGCAGCAATGATGCCACTTTCTTCAGAGTCTTCACAAACACAAACACAAACATGAACGATGGTCAGTTAAATACTAAAAAGAATAAAAAAGTGACATAATATTCTCATATTAAACACCTGTGACTCACCTGTCAGGTGTCAGTCCAGTTCACCTGAGAGTCAGTTCTCAGCTCTATCACCTTTCTCCTCCTTTTATGGTCTTAGAGCGCCATCTAGAGGCTGCTTGGAAGAGCTAGCACCGATTAAAACTCTATTACAGGTAACTGCACAGGTAAAAAATGTCAGGTGTGATTTGTCTCACATGTGGTCTTAGAGCGCCCTCCTGTGGCCGCTCTGCAGAATTACACCTGATTTAAACTCACAGGTAACTCAGCACAGGTGAGTCAGGTATGAAGAAACAGAGGAACATGAATCTGTAACAGCTGGAGAGAAGAAGACACTTTAACTTTTAGTGAAAAATTTTTTGATCAGACTGGAATTGAACCCTCCACCTGTAAAAGTGTGAGCTGCTGTTCTACCTGGCTGAGCCGTCCTCCTGCTCACTCTCACCTGTTCCTGATTGAACCTGAAGGTGACACTGAGGCCACATGCTGAGCTCTGATTGGTCCATGTCTTTGGTTGGGAAACAAAAATGTTGTTTTGTCTCACCAGGTGAACTTTCATCCACCGGCTCGACCCACAAGTCCCTGCCTGCCCTATTTTGGAGATAAACCGCAACGCAAACGCAAGTTCGGACGCAACGCAAACGCAAACTCGGACGCAACGCAAACGCAAGTGAAGACAGACAGACACAGACTGAAGCTCCTTACCTTTGGTGGGGTTTGATCCTTCAAACCCAGATCCAGGGGCGGCGTTGGTTTCCACTCCACCATCTTCAGCGCTGACACAGCAGGGATCAGGACAGGTACTGGAGACTATTAAGGTCACCTGAGGTCACCTGTGAACACCTGAGGTCACCTGAGGTCACCTGTGAACACCTGAGGTCATGTGGTCCAGGTGGAGCCTTTTCTTGGGCTCTTTTTCAAACCAAACCCTTCACCCTAACCCTCCATCAGAAGTCACACTCACAGCTGAATAAAGTCTCCTTCATCAAGTTGTAGGGTTTAACTACAGCAGCAGCTTTGGGACAAACTTTGTGTTGGAATTGTGTGTTGCCATGGTTACACAACGGCATCTTGCGGGAGTGAAAAGCTGCTGTGTGCCTGTGAATGATGCACTGATGGTTGTGCTTTTTTATTTCTCTGTTTTTGTTCTCTATCAAGTTACATTACCTCAAACTGATAAATTATCCTTTAACCTACAATTCAATGTTAAGTCAATTTCTTGTAATTTCATCATCATGTCATTAAAGGAGCTCTCAACAATTAAACTATACCACAAATACAATGCAATACTTTCAAATACCAGGCTTCTTTTTTTTGTTGAAGTTTAAGTTTGAGTTGAAATTTAACTTATACATCAAAAACAATATTAAAAAGGGTTAAAATTCTTTAAAATTGACTAAAAAACTTCTCTGCATCACGACTTTGATAAACTTTTATCACGTAAGTGCTGAAATTAGCCTGATTAATGTGTCTGAGTTCATTAAATTAATTTTATTTTTATCCTTAGAGGGCAGAAGACTTTTTCTGTATTCTCTTTCAAGAGTTTTATATTCACAATTTGTTAATTTTGAAAATAAAATCTTCCTGTTCAAAAACATGATATTAAATATTACCACAGAGGATGAGGGCTGCAGTTAGAAAAACGAAAAAAACAAAAAGCAAAAACAAAATAACATAAAAAACTATTTTAACTATTTAAACTTTTGACTTTTAACTATTGACCCGGATTGAGTTTAGAATACCTAGGAAAGAAAGTAAAAAATATTTTTTCCAAATGAAACTTTCTCTGCTTGGCTTATTTAATGCAGAATGCTTGTTAGAAAGTTTTTTTTTTTTTCCTTTGAAGAACTAAACATACATAGTGGGAGGGTTAAAATGAAAATCTTAAAGTTTAACTAAAAACAACCTACCTTTTTTCGAATAATCCTAAAAAAAACATTAGCAAAGAATTAAACCTACTCAGATTAAATTCTAAAGACTCAGTGTATTTAAACAAATCTTAAAGTGATAGTGATAGATAATAAAAAAATTGCACTGTTACACTATAGTTAGTGTTTGACTTACAAAACAGATCTAGAGGAGATTTTTTTTTTTTTTTTACAGATAAAAACTGTTTATTCAGGAAAAATCAGCAGGGAGAGAGTTATCCTGTTTGTCCACAGTGTGGCGCCAGAGTTGATACAAAAAAAATTCTCAAGGTAATGAAACTGATGTTACTTTTGTCTTCGATCCATATCTTTAAAAAAAAAAATCTCAAACTGAAATTTAAAGGGGGAACTTGATTTTTTAATAATTTATCTGCTGATAGTCTCTTTTCAAAGCCAGAAAATCAAGAAACAGACGCTGTTTTCAAATGATGGAGTAATTAAATTGATATATTTACTTTAAGAAAGTGAAAAAGTTTCCTCCTGGATGTGTGTGTGTGTGTGTGTGTGTGTAAAATATGACCCCGATCCACAAACAAAACAGGACACGCGTTTCCATCAACATGAACAGATTTTTTATATCTTTAGAGCAATAAATATTTCCACTTTTCCATCTCTGCAATTTCAAAAACAAAGTACAAGTAATATATATTTATATACACAGCTAAAATTTTCCATACATTTTTTAAAATAATGTCGTCTCTGTTGACACGTATTTGACACTGATACAATTTTACAAGGACTATTGCAGTCTCTCTTTGCTCTACATTATAAACAGGAAATGTTCTTCTCCAGAAAACGCTCCGACGCCTTTGCGTAGATACACACAACATAGACCGACCTCACGCGGGAGCAGCAGGATCTGACCTTTGACCTCGTCTGGAGCGGATCTGATCGGGTGAGTGTTTGCAGATCTTTTTCCGTGGAAGTCAAACGACAGATCGTCTGCTCCCGCTGTGAATCCGGTTGAAGACAAACTGCTCGCCGCGGAGCAAAGTGAGCACTCGCTTTGTTGTTTTCATATAACGATGGTTATGTACATTCATGTCTATAATACAGATCATTCAGTGCAGATACTGTAATAAATACCACATGCAAACCGATAGTGGAGAGCAGACCCGGGCAGAAAAACACAAAGTCAAACTGAGTTTTTAAAAAAAAAACACCTGGGTTTTTCTTTTTTTTTTGCATGTTCTCAAACTGCAGATACTGAACATGAACGATCTCCTCTTCTTTACTCAGGCTTTAGTTTCACTTTGTTTCTCTAAAAGTTCACATCCTGCAGCAGACACTTACTCCATACCAGAGTTAAAGGTGGAGACTAAACTGCTCAAACATGTGGGCCACACATCAAGAAGAAGAAAAACAATAATTTTCATGATTTTGTTAATTTCTCTACAACAGTGGTTCCCAACCTTTTCCAACTCAGGGCCCATTTTAAAGTCTCAAAAATGTTTACGGCGAACCTCCGACCCAATAAATACAGAAGATATAAAATGCCTTGTTAGAAACTCATTTGTAACAACAACCCAAAACGTAATAAGGCCAATATGTAATAGCTGTGCAGTAACTAATGTAACAGATTCTGAGCCCAAAGCAAAATAACTTTTTAGCCAAAGTGTAACAATTTGTTACATTTAGGCGAGTATTAAATTATTTTTGTTGTGTTTTGAGCTCTGCATTTTTGTTGAATTTTTGAAAAGTTATTAAATTTTGGGTTATATTACATATTTTTAATTACATATTGGGTCGTTAAATTTAAGTCCGGTCATGTTACCCATTGGGCACGAACATGCCTTCTTAGGGAGCATTTTTTATATGAATATCTGAATATTTTTATTTTCCTATCCAAGTTCGGAACTGAGTTTTAACTTATGAAACATCATTCTGTGTATATTTATCATTCTTTCTTTCTTTCTTTCTTTGTATCTTGTATCTCAAATTAAGTCAAATTTCACTGTCACTGTAATAAAAACAGATGAGTGAGAAGCAAAGTAACTCATCGTTACAGTCTTTTCCTCAGTTTTGACTCTAATTAGAGTGAAATGTACTTGATAAATATAAGAGGGGGTTAAGAGGCTGGTTTCATCTCACATGTTGCAAACTTGAAAAATCTCTTCATACTTTGATTGACGCAGAAAATTTGCAAATTTGCTTTGACTAAAATGACATTTATGGCGCTTTTCCACTATACAATTCCAGCTCTACTCTACTGGGTTTGGTTACCTTTTCCTCTCTCCCGACTACAGACTCACGGTGGGCGTGGATCTTATAACACAGCTGCGCTAAAGTGCTGCACAGAAGTGCGTGCATGTTCATCTATAACGCCACACAAACATCATTTTGTACTAACATATGTGCCACCGTGGTCTTTAAAGGAAAAAAAAAGCTTTAAAAAGATTTCATTAAAGTGATACAGCGGCTCAATGTCGGTCGTCATGACAACGGAGGTAAACAACAGCCTGGTGCTGCTGCACGTGGAGGAAAACGAAGGAGCTGCTTCCTGACATCAACTCTTCCCTGGATCCAGTGAGATCATTTTAATTTTTGATTTTTGGGCCTGGTATAGCAGAGATTTTTTGTTGATCAATCATTCTTCTTTGAACTGGTTTTCCTTTTTGGTTCCCTGTGGATTAATGGACTGATTGGTGCTTAAAGACTCTCGTGGCAGACAGATCGCTCCTGCACCGACCAACTTTGATTTAATTTAAAAGACTCTTTAAAGCCAACTATCTTTGCTGTTAACTTCTTTTTGCTTTAAAAAGGACTTTTAACTTCTTTAGGAATCATGAAGGAGCATTTTAGGGCTGTATTTTGTCTTCATTCAGTCTGGTTCTGTGCCGTCAGGTTTAAATGTCATTTTACGCGTAGTACCTCGCTAATGGAAACGCAACACAAACCGGGTAGAGGCGAGTAGAGAAGGGCTAAGACGGGTCAGTGGAAAAGGACCATTAGAGTGGGATAATTTCTCTCTCATCTTCTTAAAAACTGCAGAGGTTTGAATCCAACTCAGTTTTTTTTGTCTTATTTTTAGTACAAGTTGTCTTGTTAGATTTTATAGGCGTTACATTCAATCAGTAAGTCCAGGATAAAGTCATGTTCCCAGATACTGAAATACATTTTTGCAGTGCAAAAATGGGAAAACGTGGCTCCATGAACCTAAACTGTGAGGACAAAAACATTAATCTGAGGGCTTGAAAATGTCTCTGTGCTCGATGTTGGATAAACACTGACTGATAAACCTGCTGAGGAATCGTCGTCTCTGCAGAAATCAAAGTGAAACCAGAGCCTGAGGGAGGATTTATCACCAAACTCTCGTCAGTAACGTTCGATATGTGCAGTTTGTAGCTGTTCTGCATGCAAAATAAATGGTTTGGGGTTTTTTAAAATGGGATCAGTGTTGAGGATGTGCTTGATGAAGCTCAGGCACGCAGTGGAAGTGGGTGAAATGTCGTGTAATCCCTTACGAGGTAGGTTTGATCCAGGGCTCCTCGACACTTAATCTGTTTCTAGTTAGTTTGGTTAGTAGTTCAGTGGGAGTCGGACTCTGTGTGACTGTATAACCAGTGTAACTAGCAGCTCGACATGTTCTCAAAGGTTGGTTTGTAGCTGACGTGTTGCTTGAATCCATTAAAAGTTTGGTGCTGACTCAGAGTGTGCAGGGGTGTGTGTGTGTGTGCGTGCGTGTGTGTGATTGCCCAAGCCTGCAGGAGTGAGTGAAAGTAATAATCACAGTTGGTATTAAAAATATCAGAACACATTAGTCGTATGTTAGTCACAGAAAAATCTTGGTTTTTGTTGTAAACATATCAAAAATCAAAAGGGTTTGAGTACCTCCGTACGAAATCAGAAAGCAAACGAAATAAATCATCTCACAGTCGTAAGCACATAACAAAAATAAAAATGCTAAAAATACAAAACAGCCCAAGGAGTACGTTATGTTAGTAGAAGCTTGTCACACAACAATATTGATAGTAATATCAGTAGCACACTCTAAAAAGTCAAAGGGTTCTTCAGATCGAAAACAAAAGGGGACCCGAGATGGTTCCCTGAGGAACTCCGCCATTTCCACGAAACACAAAGGGCTTCTACAAAAAACACTGATGGGGGGGTTTTATTGTTTTGTTTTCCAGACTGGAGCCCAAAGGTGCTAAAAAAATCCTGAAGAACCCTGATAAACTTTTGGTTTTTAGAGCATACAATGAGTTAATTCAAGCAATCGTGAACCTTAGTTACAGATCGATGCTGTTGGCCCCGTTGAAAATAGACACAGAACTGTACAGTTAATATCTACAGTCGGCGCATTCGTGTAATCAAAGGGAAACCTAGAAATGTGTCAGAAATGTTTGCATTCAGATAATCAGAGGAACTTTTCCGGGTGTCCACGCTGGTGAACGTGAGGCGGGAAAGCAACCAGCGCTGAGAGGGAAAGAGTACAAATGGCTGGTACGAATGGTCGATGGACTCCCTGTCAGCCGTCGCGGCGTCCTGCCCCACCAGAAAAAAACACGGTACAGTGTGCGAACGTTCAAGGTCGAGTGCAAAAATAATGTGAAAAATGTCTCCGGGGGGATTTTCTGTGTGACGGTTCTGTGAGTTAGTCCTTCAATATGCTGCGTGCGTAGGTCCAGTTTCTGCTCGTTTTGTTTCTTTGTTGGATGAAGATGAAGACGAGGGGCTCAGTCCTTCAGCCGGGTGTAAAAAAAAGTCAAAATGGCTTCATATTTATTACTCAGCTTGGATACAATCAATGACTCTAACACTGATTTGGATCATGAATCGTCCTTGAATTCAAAAGGTAGTTTTTCTTTCAAACCATCGTTTTCTTATTTTCCCATCCCTCCGCTCTCTGAAGGCACCGATTCTCCGTTTTAACAACCACCAGTTATGAAAGTTGGGTTAAACTTTGTTCAGTCACAAGATACCAGGAAGTGATTTCAAGACATCTGAGGGTTTAAACTGGAGTGGGTGGGAAAGTTGGAACAAAATAACTGTTTCTGTCCTGTTTTTAAATGATCTACAAACTTAAAATAAAGTGGATGGGACTCAATTAGAGTGTTAAAATTTAAAAATACTCCCTGACAAAGTCTTTTCTTCTTCTTCTTTCTGAATAAGGGCCTGTGTCCACTGGCAACATTTTTGGGACCAGCGTTGCCCAACACCAGGGGTGTGAAACTTAAACTACCTGAGGGTCACGAAGCAACAAAACTTGTCACAAAAAATAAAAATAAGCGGAACATTTTTTGTATATTTTGGTCCTGATATAACATTGTACATAAGAGATATTCAGTTAACATACTGGCAAAAAAAATGGTCAACTTTGGTCGCCTACTCTGGCCACACCTATGAAGTTACAAAAATTTATTTTCATAATTCTACATTTTAATTGTGTCTAGAATACATATTTTAAATATGAAGATGATCAGGAAAATAAAACTCTTGGAGGGGCTCGTTGAAATGTGTTGCCCTATAAATTCTCAAAATTGGAAATTTGACTCAAAAATTCAATCTTCCTGTTGGGAATTCACTATGGTTGCAAAAGACTTTTTTGTAAGTCCTGGCATGATAGTTATGCTCAAAAAAATTCAGATCTGCAACTCAAAGTCACTGGAGAGGTCGCACTGTAAGTCAATAGAGGGCGCTATGGAGCATCACATAAGCATCAGAATCATACATGTTTTGCTTTTATGAAGGGGGATAGGCAAATTTGGTGAGATTTTTTTGTGAGCTAACAAGTCTGGTTAGTTTCTCTGATTTCTTTTTGTCATCAAGTCCACATTCAAAGCTCCGCCTCCTCTTGATTCTTATTGGTCGGTTGAGAAGAAGTTTTATTGATGAGCGTAGAACATACTGACAAAAGTTCTAAAAACCTCAAACCTGTTGACTCTGGTTTGGCTTTGCTCACTATATAAGTTTGTTGTTTTATTCAAGAGAAATTTTATCTTGTTTGGACGAAATTAGTTTTATTTTGAAAGTCACTGTGATGTTTTACAGCCTGATTTCCTGTTCTTTGACGGCTTATTGCTCGGGCATCCAGGAAAAATAGGAGTCTTACGTATCTAACATAACGAACTAGGAGTGCAACAATAAACCAAACTTAGAAAAATTCAAGCGGCCATCTCAATAAATGCCGTTAGTGGACACAGGCCCTAATGGGCAAAAGTCATCAAAAAGAAGGAGATAATGGCACAAAGGTAAATAAAATGGTATCACCCATTCCCTTTTTTTCAAACTACTGTAAAAATCTGTAATTAAAACATCCCTGAATTAAAGATGAAAAAGTAAAATATTGATTATATGGCCTGGATGTTGAATAAAAGTGTAGTTTGCTATGTTTACAATCATTTATTTCCCACCAACACCAGCTCAGATTTCATTGAATTCCTCTTGAAATAATTGGATCATTGGAAAATGGGACTCAGTTTCCCAGAATGCACCCTGTTTGGCACCTTTCAACTTAATCTCCCTCTCTGGCAACAAAAGGGCTCAAATACAGTACGAGGCATCAAATACACGAAGATATTCTATCATTTACGAATCGTAGGTAGGAGAGTTAATAAATAAATCAATCAATCCCAATCTAGAGGAATAAATTACTGGGAGAATTACACTTTAACACGACAAGCATGCCCGTTATTAAGAGTCCGATGTAGCGCCCCCTAGTTGTAACCCTGTAATCCACAAAGGCTTTTCAGTCATTTTTGCAAAAACATAAAGATAAAAAGACACCTGTAGTTTTTGTTTGTTGTCGTTGTGATGGCTTATTCTGCGTTTAAAAAAGTTTATTGTCCGTGTAGAAAGTAACTAAAGCACTTCGTATGGTCAAATAAATGCTGGATTGGGGCTTAAAGTTACATCACATCCCTCCCCCTGCATATAGGAGTTGAACCATAGACACACCAACACTCATTAGCTATTGCACAGGTCATGCAAGCCTGTCTAAGACACAGAGACCGCACCATATTAATGCTAACCACTCCTGCTCCTCAGGAACGCCTCATGGCTTGTAAAATGTCGACGAGCAAACAATGGTACAAGTGCTGTTTGTGCGGAAAACAAAGTGGTGCAACACTCGTGGGATTTTTGGATTTAAAAGGACTCGCTGCGTTCTTTAAAAAAAAAACCCCAAACTGTCCCGTCCACCCAACAACGCTGCACAAAGTTTTAGCATCGAGCGCTAAACCCTTGCGTTAGATTCTCAGGCACTGTTCCTTCTGGTCCCGAAACCGATAGTCCACCACAGAAACTCACGATTCTCACGACATGACACGAAAACTTCCTCCATCAATGAAGAACTACAAACACGTCCCTCCCGAGGCCGCCGCTGGAGGGCAACGGCGGCGGAGGGAGATGAGGCGATTTGGACGAGGACGACGCGGGGATGTTTTCTCAGACGAGCCGGTTGCTCCACGAATCCCCGCGAGTCCGTCACTTCCGCGGGAAGTGGATGTGGAAATAACACAGGCTGAGTAATTTCCTCTTCCCCGCTCTCAACGCTCTCCTCCTCACCAGGCGGCCATGTTGGTACACCTGCACCGCCCCCCCTCCTCTCCGGCTCCCCCTCCTGCCTCCTCTCACCACCAGCGCCCCCCGCTGACTCGCCGCAGGGTGGCGGACCACCGCTCTCGTCTTCTGCTTCCTCACACGACCGTGCTGATCCGGCTGACAGGCTTCGATTTGGGACCACCCCCTTGACCTCCTCCCGCCCCTGGGTGCAGGGAGAGCGGGCCGGACGAAGGTGGTGGTAAGGGGGAATGCGGAGGGGGAGGGGGGATAGAGGAGAGGGGAGGGTACTGGGGACTGTACGGTTGGGGTGCATTCTGGCTGACCAGGCGAGCGGATGGCGTCTGAGGCGGCGGGGTGGAGAAGATGAAGTGGGTGGAGGCGGAGGCGGAGGGGGAGGGGCTGAGCGGGGAGTGTGTGTGCACGGCGTGGTTGTGAGAGTGTAAGTGAGCGTGCGGGTGGGGCTGGGAGTGCGAGATGGTCAGTGGGAGCTTGCCGCCTCCACCCGGCCTTGCCGCCGCCGGGTGCGAGTGGAAGAGTCCGTGCGGGGTAGTAGGGGTTACTGGGGAGTGTGGGGACAGCGGCGGAGGCGTGATGAAGCCCGACGCTATGTTGTAGCGTGGGTGATGGACGCCGCCATGTTGCATCCTCTGATGCGGGGTATGAGAGGGAGCGCAGCCGGGCGGACCTTGCCTCCGCGGGGCCGAGAACCTGTGCGAAAGGGCGTGGTGCTGGGGCATACTTTGCACGTGGTAGCGGTGGTGGTGGTGGTATGGCGGGGGCGGAGTCTGCTGCTGCTGGTGCCCAGTAACACTGACTCCTCCTCCTCCACTGTTGCCGTGGCAGTACTGGGCGTGCAATGCCTGCAGCTTGGACGGCCCCCCTCCCGTAACGCCTCCCCCTCCAACTCCTCCCGAGTCCGACTGACCGAGGTTGGGCGATGGGGAGGGGCATGGGGAAGGGGAGGATGGGTGGGCGATGGGCGGCGCGGGGGCGGGGTAGTGGGGGGGTGATGATATCATCAGGGGACTCGGAGGACCCTGCGGAGGAGGGGACGTCATCGTCAGGGGACCAGGAACTTTCCCTCTCCGACTGCCGAAAAAGTTCCCCTGACGATTGCTGCCAGTCGGACCGACTCCAACCGGCATCCCGCCGCCTCCCCCAACCCCTCCCCCGCTCACGAGTGGGGAGGGCGTGACCCCCCCCTGGTTGTGACAGAGCCCCGGCCCACCCCCCACCCCTGTACCGGGGCTCTGAGTAGGGCGGTGTGGCCGGTAAGCTGCTGGAGAGGAAGGGACCATCATGGGGCTGTAGGACAGACCTCCAGCAGGCAGGGGGCGCTGCTGGTGAGGCCG
>RPOG01003176.1:0-70475 GCA_008086565.1 Thalassoma bifasciatum | reverse complement strand
TCAGAGAAATCTACAAACTTTTCCACTTGGTCACAAATGTCATTTGGGCTCCTCTGGCTGATGCAGTTTCCTGTTTCCTGTTTTATTCTCTTCACTTTAAAATAAAAGTCTAATGTTACGGTTGCACCACCCTGACATTTGACAAGGTGAAAATTACGGGACAAAAGTTTTTTACATTTCTCAACAGCTTTAAAATTTGAATGTTTTATTTAAAAAGGTTGAAGCATAAAATAATGCCACTGTATTTTTAATTTCCATTTACAATAACTGACATTCAATTTTTAGAGTTTAATTACTGTGGATACTTGTCAGGACGGTTGCACCACCTGACATTTTGGGGGTTTGAGGAACCAAAACACAAAAAAACATGTTATATTTTAATAGTTTAAAGATGTGTTCAAATAACACAGGTTTCATAGAATAAAGAAATACATGTGATGAAATACTCAATTCATGATGGAAGGAAACATTGCACTCGGACACAAAAAAAGTAACATGCACTGAACATTTAAAGGTCAAAATTATGTTATTAAAGACGATATTTTGATACGTGTCAACACAGTTCTGCACAATGTCATGTCATTAGTTCCTCGATTTTTGCAGAAGCTGTTTAAAAGTTTTAGTTTTAGTGAATTGCTGGTGTTGTAAAACAGTCTCTAAACAGCTCAGACATGAAGTGACCGCTCACTGTGTGTCAGAGGGATGATGGGAAATAAAAGGTTGTGAAGGAAGTGGCGACTCGGCAGCTTTTTCGTGTGAACTCATTGTTCTGACAGACAGAGAGAAAAGAGAGAAAGAGAGAGAGAGCGTGCGGTCACATTTAACAGCTTTGATTTTTTTTTGTTCTCCGTCGTTTTTCCCTCCAGTGCCAAAGACGACGGCATCGACATCGACGCTCTCGCGGCCGAGATCGAAGGAGCCGGAGCCTCCAAGGAGCCAAAAGGGAAGAAGAAGAAGAAAGGAGCCAAAAAGGACGATTATGAGTAAGATAAACTCCTCCTCCTCCTCCTCCTCCTCGTTGTGTGTTTGTCTCTAAATCTGTTTCTCCTCCTGCAGCGAGGACGACATCCTGAAGGAGTTGGAGGAGTTGTCTTTGGAGACTCAAGGAGGGAAAGCAAAGGTAAAAACACACCTGAGCGTTTTCTCAGCCTTACAAACTCCGTCTTCTGTCCCTCGAAGTCCTGATTTTTTAATTTTTTCTCCTTCTCCCGCAGAAACCAGACGCCACAGAAGAAGTGGAGACGTACGAACCTCCCAAGGAGAAGAAGAAAACCAGGAAGGGAAAAAAAGGTGGAGCCAGCCCCGAGGACGAGGAAGGAGATGAAGGCGAAGCTCAGGTGGAGGCTGAGAAAAACGAGGAGAGGAAAAAGGTGAGAAGTCCAAACCTCCTGTGTTGCAGGTTAAACACAACTTTGACCAAAATCATAGGAAAGACGCCCAAAAACAATGTCACGAAGGAATTTTTGAAATTAGTGAACCACAGAGTTTGCTGGAGACGTTTTAGTTCACTTTTTTTAACTTCGGCATCGTGCTGTTACGTCATCCAGGGGAGAAACTGCTGAAAACTCCTCAGTTTAACGTGAACATGGATCAGACTGTTACTGCTGTTAATGAAAAGGAGAAAATCTGCATTCCTATACATATGAGGAATTAAAATGAACAATGAACTATTAAGTTGAAATTTTGAGATAATAAGTCAAAATTAGGAGATGAAGAGTCACATTTATTGGATAAAAAGACAAAATATTGAGATAAATATTCGAATTTTGATGATGAAAAGTCAAAATATGGAGGCGTAAAGAAAAAATATTAAGATGAAAAGTTTAACTTATTGGATGAAAAGTCAAAATGTGGAATTATAAAGTCAAAATTTGATGATTTAGAGAGGAAAAGACAAAATATTAAGATGAAAATTCAGAATTTGGAGATAAAAAGTCAAAATGTGGAGACAAAATACTGAGATCAAATAAAAAACTTTTTGAACAGGGACACTGAAAATAGCTACTTCATCCTCTAAATTTGTGCCTTTTTGTCACGATTAATTAAAAAAAACAGTGTTTACCTTCTTCTACCACCACTATTAGACCATATTAAGTGTTTTTACCTGCAATATGCTCTTTAAACTCAGACTTTTGTCCCTCCTCACTCACCGTACCGCTCTGTTTTTGTCTCAGACGCCTCCTCCCGCTCCTCTTTCCGACTCCGACGACGAAAGCGGCTCACGCTCCCGCAAAACCAAAGGAAAGAAAGGAGGGAAGAAGGCGGCGGCGGTGTCGGACGAAGAGGAGGACAAAGACGAGGATGAAGGCGTGAAGAAAGGAGGAGGAGAAAAGGAGGAGGAGTCAGAGGACGATGAGGAGTTCGCTACAAGGAGGGAGAAGAAGAAGAAGAACAAAGGCAAAGCGGCGAAGGCGGAGAGCGAGGACGAGGAGGAGGATGACGACGCGGGAGGCTACAAGATGAAGACGGCGGCGCAGAAGAAGGCGGAGAAGAAGGAGCGAGATAAGAAGAAGAAGGAGGAGGAGAGGATGAAGAAGAAGCTGAAGGAGAAGGAGGGATCGGTGGAGGGGAAGAAGGAGCCGGAGACGAAGACGACAGAATCTGTGACTCCTCCTCCTCCGCCCGCCGCCGCCGAGACGGAGGAACAGGAAGGGGCGGAGCCAGCTGCAGAAGGTGAGACGGAAAAATGACGTCGAATTTTTCAACTTTTGTTTCATTTTCTCTTTTTCCTCCAGGAGACGACGGCGAGGGCGACAAGAAGAAGAAGGACAAGAAGAAGAAGAAGGGAGAGGAGAAGGAGAAGGAGAAGGAGAAGAAGAAGGGACCCAGCAAAGCCACGGTGAAGGCCATGCAGGAGGCGCTGGCCAAGATGAAGGAGGTGAGAGGCATTGTGGGTAACGTAGTCCAGCTGCAGACGTGCGTGCGAGGACTTGTTGTTGAAAGTTTGTCGTTCGTAGGAGGAGGAGCGGCTCAAGAGGGAGGAGGAGGAGCGTCTGAAGAGGCTGGAGGAGCTGGAGAAGCAGAGGGAGGAGCAGGTAAGACACCTCCACCTGTTTAAGTTTCTGCCACACGCCTCTGTCTGTCCCCGCCGTGACCTTTGACCCCTCCCCCTGCAGGAGCGTCTGGAGCAGGAGCGCAGGGAGAAGAAGAAGCAGAAGGAGAAGGAGAGGAAGGAGCGTCTGAAGAAGGAGGGGAAGCTGCTGACGAGAGCTCAGCGGGAGGCGAGAGCGAGGGCGGAGGCCACGCTGAAGCTGCTGCAGGCGCAGGGTGAGGACGCCGTGACGTCACCGCTCCACGGGCCAATCACAGGAGGCCGAGCGTGTGACCTCAGAGTAACTGTTTCCTGTCTCCGCAGGCGTCGAAGTGCCATCCAAAGACTCGCTGCCAAAGAAGAAACCGGTTTATGGAGACAAGAGGAAGAAGAAACCCAACGCTCCCACACCTGAAGGTACCGCACGCCGCCGCCAACGCCAACGACAGGAGCCCCAATAATTCAAAAATCCCAGAAAAGATTTATATAAAACACTCCTTTGCTGTTTGAAGGGAACATTTTCTATCACGGAAAAATTAGTAATGTACAAAAAAACATTTCAGTCATTTAAAAATATAAAAGAAAAAATGGCTTTGATTAGATTTTTATATCAAATAAATGAGATAAAAGGTCAAAAGTTCAACCCTTTATCTCATAAATTTGATATTTTTGTCAATTGACTTTGACTTTTTCTCAAAAATGTATCTAAATTATAAACTTTTAATAACAGAATTTTGACTTTTACACATAGAAAGGCAAAATTTATGAGATTCAAACTCAATATTTCAACTTTTGTCTCATGATTCTGACCATGTATCTTAATGTTTTGACTTTTTATCTTATAACTTTGACTTTTTATTTCATTATTTGGACTTTTTTGCATAAAACTTTTACTTTAATGTCTCAAGATATTGCCTTTTTAGCTCACAAATTTTTATCTTTTCCCCAGAAATTCACTTTAATCTTATAATACTGACTTTTTAGCTCAAAAATTTGACTTTAATACATCAAAATTTTGCCTGTAGCTTATTATTTTGACTCTTTTGCTGAGAGTTTTTATTTTTTTTATCCTAATATTTGACCTAACATGGGCCAAAAAAATTCTCAACATCAGTCAGAAATAGGAGGAAAAGAGTTGAACGACTGTTTGTTTGTAAAAGTTCATTTCTACTTCACAGCTTCCTGAACATTTTGGTGACTTTTTAAAAATTTCCCTGGACTTAATTTCAGGACCAAAAAGGATGAACTCGTCTGGGTTAAAGAGAAAAATCTCATCTCACGTTTCTTTTCTCCTTCACAGAAACTTCAGAGGTGGCGTCCCCCACGTCGGAGACCCCGGAGCCCGTTTCCATGGAGACGGAGGCGGTGAGGCCGGCCGCGGAGCCAGAGGTGAAGCCGGAGGCCGACGTGGACGACTGGGAGGCCATCGCCACCGACGAGGAGAAAGGTCAGACGGTGACGAACGCTGCGATTCTTTCTTCATCTTCATCGAAGTTTTCTCTCTAACTCCGACTCCGTTTGTTTGCGTCAGAGCTGAAAAAAGTCCACATCGAGGTGAAGGAGGACAAAGCTGCTCCTCCTCAGCCCGCGGGCAGCGAGGAGGAGGAGGAGGAGGAAGACGAGGACGAGGAGGAGGAAGACGAGGAGGAGGACGAGGAGGACGAGGAGAGCGAGGAGGAGACGCCTGTGGTGAGTCAGGCCAAGAAGAAAGCGGCGAAGGAGAGCGAGGAGGAGAGCAGCGACAGCGACGACGACAGGACGAAGGAGGAGCGGCTCTACGACAAAGCAAAGAGGAGGATAGAGGTGAGAGAAGAAAGTTGTGACTCCATAAACTTGTTTTTATTGCGGCTTCTTGCTGTTTTTGTCACTTTTCACTCCTGTAAAAAGTTTAATCTGGTGTTGTGACATGTGTTTGAAACAGAAACGGCGATCGGAGAATCTGAAAAACATCGACGTGGACACTCTGAGAGCGCCGGTCGTCTGCGTGCTCGGACACGTCGACACGGGGAAGACGAAGATCCTCGACAAGGTGACGACGCTTCCTGACCACTTTCACTCTGTGTGTGTGTGTGTGTGATGTTTAACCCTCACGCTGTGTGTTTGTTTTCCAGCTGAGACACACTCACGTTCAGGACGGCGAGGCCGGAGGAATCACTCAACAGATCGGAGCCACAAACGTCCCCAAAGAGACGATCGAGGAGCAGACGAAGATGGTTAAAAATGTACGACACACTCACAGGAAAGAAACAACAACACAGAAATATTCCTCCAGAGTTTGTGGTTAACTTCTTTTTTTTAATCTTTGTTCAGTTTGAGAAGGAAAACTTAAAGATTCCAGGCATGTTGATCATTGACACACCAGGACACGAGTCTTTCAGGTAAGATATTCAATACTAAAAAAAAATTACAAATTCTAAAAAAGGCATAAAAACATTTTATCAACAAGAAAAACAAAACCCTTGATAAATAATCAATCAATAAAATAAGTAAATAATCCAATCCACTTTATTTGAATCACACATTTAAACAACTGAAAGGTGCTGATGCTATGAATACGATAATAAAAGTAAAAAAAAGTCAGGGAATAAAAATGTGTTTAGAGATGAGACTTAAAATAATCAGAAAATGGAAAAAAAACAAGACAATCACGTTTCACTTTTGCAAACTTAGTAACCCAAATATAAGTTATAACCAAATTTGACACTATTCTAATGATTTGTTATTCCTTTAACTCGCAATTAATCAAATATAGCAAACAGCAAAGAACAAAAAATGCAACAATTACAACATTTTTGGTCATTAGAAAACACGTTTTAGTCTCATTGTCTAGATAAATAAGTTTTGTGTGCAGATTTTTTTGTCTGTTTAAGTTTTGGGATATTTTTGAGAGCCCGACCTGACAAATTTTTTTTCATTTTTACCTGCAGTAGAAAATAATGTTTATTTGTCTCGTGCACCCGCAGTAACCTGAGGAACAGAGGCAGCTCTCTGTGCGACATCGCCATCCTGGTGGTCGACATCATGCACGGCCTGGAGCCTCAGACGCTGGAGTCCATCAACCTGCTGAAGGAGAAGAAGTGCCCCTTCATCGTGGCGCTCAACAAGGTCTGTCTCCTCCTCCTCCTCTTCGTTTTCTTCTTCTTCTCCTGTTTCCTGACGGCGTTGCTGCTGCGGTCTCTGCCCTCAGATCGACCGTCTGTACGACTGGAAGAAGAGTCCGGACACCGACGTGGTGGCTACGCTGAAGAAGCAGAAGAAGAACACGAAGGATGAGTTTGATGAGAGAGCCAAAGCCGTCATCGTGGAGTTCGCTCAGCAGGTGGTCGGACGAGAAAACACTTGAACCCTTAAAATAAAACATTTATAAGTTTAAGCCACAAACTAATCATCACTCTGAGGTCAAGGGTCAATAATCCACCTCAAAAAAACTATTTATTCATTTTGATTTAATGATAGAAAAATCAAAACATGATCAGTAAAAGTTCAAGTTTTATTTTCTCACTGTTGAAACCATGAATCATTTTTATAACTTAGAATACAAATAAAATAAAATGTTGTTTTACCTGTTTGTTCTTACCTGCACTTTAAACGTTTTCGATGTAAAGCGACTTTGAGTTTTTGAAAAGCGCTCTATAAATAAAATAAATGATTATTATTATTAAATAAAGATTGTAAATTTCAAAGATCAGTGTTCAAATCAAGCAAACAAAACAGTTAATTACAACTATTTCCATTAAGATACCAGAACTTTTTGGTGTTTTATTTACAAAACCATTCATTATTGACAAGATTTTACTGAATGTTTTGGAAACACGTGGGCAAATTTCATCATAATAAGTTAATAACTATACAAATATCCTCTGAATTTTTTTGATAATTGGGTGAAAAATAACATGCTTTTTCTTTTAAAAACTGTCTAAAGTGTATTGTAAGCAGGTCACGGTTGGTTTGCAACTGTTTTGTTCAATTTATTTGAATTTTGAGGTAAGTAGGGCACAATTAGTGAATATTTTCTTTTTAATCAAATCAAAGAATTGTCCCAACATCATTGTGTGATTAAATTCTGTTACTTCCAGAGTTACAGGTGATAAATAACTGAAGATTATTCACTTATTTTCATCTACTCACCTTGAAATTTAGAGAAAATTTCGAAGAAACTGAACAAACCAGTTACTCACCAGAAGTCTCTTTTTGTCTCGTCTTAAATTTCCTCTTCCTCAGGGTCTGAACGCCGCCTTGTTCCACGAGAACAAAGACCCCCGCACCTTCGTGTCGTTGGTTCCCACCTCCGCCCACAGCGGCGACGGGATGGGAAACCTCATCGCGCTGTTGGTGGAGCTCACGCAGACCATGCTGGCACGCCGGTTAGCTCACTGTGACGAGCTGCGAGCTCAGGTCATGGAGGTAAGGCGGCGTTTATTTACTTTGGCGTTCGCCTCCACGCTCCGGCGCTGGAGTCACCTGACTGTTCGTGTGCTCAGGTGAAAGCTTTACCCGGGATGGGAACCACGATAGACGTCATCCTGATCAACGGGCGGCTGCAGGAGGGAGACACCATCATCGTCCCGGGGGTGGAGGGTCCCATCGTGACGCAGATCAGGGGTTTGCTGCTGCCGCCGCCGCTCAAGGAGCTACGAGTCAAGGTGACACTCACCTGTGAAACAAAACTCTACAGTATCATAATTTATTCAATCAAACATAGTGGAAATGTGATAACAGCCAATCAGACTCCACGTTTTCCTGCCCCCCTTTTTTATAAGTCTCCAGAGAAGTTTATTTTAAAGAGCTCCATATTAAATAAATAAAACTAGGAATAAAAAACTTTTTTTTTTTTTAAATAGAGCCGTTTTGATGCATTTGGCAAGTTTGATATTGAATGGATGAAACAGAAACATGAGGGAGAAATACAGAGGCCCATTTCTGCCAAAAAATTAAAATGAAAAATGAACTTGATGATTTTTTTCTCCATATTAAGTTGAAGTCAAAATTAGGAGATGAAGAGTCACATTTTTTGGATGAAAAGACAAAATATTGAAATAAATATTAAAATTTTGATGATTAAAAGTCAAAATATGAAGATGAAAAGTTTAACTTATAGGATGAAAAGTCAGAATGTGGAATTAAAAAGTCAAAATTTGATGATTTAGAGAGGAAAAGACAAAATATTAAGATGAAAATTCAGAATTTGGAGATAAAAAGTCGGAATATTAAGATAAAATTCAAAGTTGGAGCTGATTTGTTTATTTTTGGATCTTTCATAGCCTCAAAAATACTCAGGACTGTAAACTAGTGTTATTTTATATTTTTCTACAGGGATACTCAGGTATTTTTTTCTCTTAATTCCTCTATATTTCTATGTTCATCTCATTCATTTTGATTAATTTGCTTTGTATGTTATTTATAAAGTATTAATAATAAAAAGTCAAATTTTGAGACAATAAGTCAAAATTTTGCAGTTAATATCAAAATTTAAGCTGAAAAGACAAAGTTACGCACAAAAAAAGTCAAGTTTTGAGATTTTGAAATCAAAATCCTGACATAAAAAGTCAAAATTATAAGACAAATTGATGTTATTTTGAGATTAATGGTTGAACTAAGAAAATAAAAGTTGAAATTTTGAGGTAATATGTCAAAATTAGAGGCTGAAAAGACAAAGTTATGAACAAAAAAGTCAAATTTTGAGATATTGAAGTCAAAATCCTTTGATAAAAAGTCAAAGTTATAAGACAAATTGATGATATTTTGAGATTAATATCATATTTTGACTCACTTTAATTTCTGAATTCTAACTTTAATCTAAGAATTCTGACTTTAATCTCAGATATTCAACTTTCATCTCACTATTTTGACTTGAATATCAGTATCATGACTTTTTTCTTCTCAGAATTCTGACTTTAATATAAGAATTCTGACTTTAATCTAAGAATTCTGACTTTAATATAAGAATTCTGACATTTTTTTTCCCAGAATAAACTTAGAAAAAATTACTGGACCTTTTTCTTTTTTCTTTTTCAGTGGCTCTTATCTTCTTCTGGATAATCGTGATCATTTTTTGTTCCATGTGCTCAGTAATGAGAGGAAACAGTGAATGTGTGATTGATTTTTTTTGTATTTTTTTAATCTTCAGAGTCAGTACGAGAAGCACAAAGAAGTTTGCACGTCTCAGGGGGTGAAGATTCTGGGTAAAGACCTGGAGAAGACGCTGGCGGGGCTCCCTCTGCTGGTGGCTCACCGCGACGACGAGATCCCCGTGCTGAGGGTAAAACACACACCTGTCATCACACACACACGCACACACACACACCTGTACCCGCTCACTTCTTGTTGTTCTTGTTTCTGTTTTTTTAGGACGAGCTGATCCGAGAGCTCAAGCAGACGCTGAGCTCCATCAAACTCGAGGAGAAAGGCGTTTACGTGCAGGCGTCCACGCTGGGCTCTCTGGAGGCGCTGCTCGAGTTCCTGCGCACGTCCAAAGTCCCCGTGAGTCACCTGACCTCTCTGCGACACGATTGGCTCAGAGTGGAGCTGACCTTTGACCTGTGTGTGTGTTTTTAATCAGTACGCAGGGATCAACATCGGGCCGGTGCATAAGAAAGACGTCATGAAGGCGTCCACGATGCTGGAGCACGACCCTCAGTACGTCTCTGATTTTTAACGAGTCTGTGAGTGATGATGTAGAAGCGGCGCTGACCTCTTCTTCGTGTGTGTGTGTGTGTGTGTGTGCAGGTACGCCGTGATCCTGGCGTTTGACGTGAAGGTGGAAAGAGAGAGTCAGGAAATGGCGGACAGCCTCGGCGTTCGCATCTTCTCGGCCGAAATCATCTACCACCTGTTCGACGCCTTCACCAAATACAGAGAGGACTACAAGAAGGCCAAACAGGACGAGTTCAAGTACGGCGCCGCCATCCGTCACCCGTGTGTGTGTGTGAGTGTGTGTGTGTGTGAACTAAACGCTCTCCTCTCCGTGTGTTTGCAGACACATCGCCGTGTTCCCCGTCAAACTGCGAGTTCTCCCGCAGTTCATCTTCAACTCCAGAGATCCCATCGTCATGGGCGTGTCCATCGAGGCCGGCGTGCTGCGACAGGGGACGCCGCTCTGCGTCCCCAGCAAAGGGGTGAGCCGCTTTCTCGAGCCTCCTCCGCCGCCGCCGTTTCCGTCGAATATCGCATCGCTTACTTTCCTTTCTCGTTTCAGTTCGTGGACATCGGCGTGGTCACCGGCATCGAGATGAACCATAAATCCGTGGACAGCGCCAAGAAAGGGCAGGAGATCTGCATCAAGATCGAACCCATTCCCGGAGAGGCGCCCAAAATGTTCGGCCGCCACTTTGAAGCCACGGACATCATCGTCAGCAAGGTAAGACACACAAACGCGACAGCGATGGCGATGGCGTGATCGATCTCTCTGCGTCGTTTAAGCGTTTAAAGAAATTACAAAACGAGCCGCGTCCAGATTCGTTGGCGTTTTTTCACGGCGCTGTCAGCTCAGTTTCATCGTCACGACACAGAAATGAAGTGAGGAAGGAAGGAAAGGAGGAACTGAAGGGAGAGAGGAAGAAATTAAAACTGGTGAGTAAGAGGGAGAGAGCTCAGGGACAGACAAGTTTTAGTTTTTTAATGTTTTATGTAAATAATCCTGATCTTGTTTCTCACTCGTTAGTTTTTCTGATGAAAAGTTTTTTTATTTTTCCTCTCAGATCACTCGAGCATCCATCGACGCTCTGAAGAACTGGTTCAGAGACGAGATGTCCAAACCCGACTGGCAGCTCATCATGGAGCTGAAGAAAACCTTCGAGATCATCTGAGGGACCCCACACACACACACATTTATCTCACACACACACACACACACACATAATTCCTCCCTCTGACGACAAAGGAGGGAAAGAGTAATGAAAAAATGTAACTGAAAAAAGACGTGAAAGTGTTTTTCTGTGAGAAACGAACTGTTTTTTCCACTGTTGTTAACAGTGATAGTTTAGACCACACACACACACACACACACACACACACACACACACTCAGTATTCCAACGTGCCTGTTCTTCAGCATCAACGTTGTTACTTTCTTCTTCTTCTCCGCTCTGATTTGTGGCTGCTGCTTCGTGTCCCAGGCTCCGCCCTCTTCCTCTCCGACTGAGGTTAACGAGCTTAACGCGGCGGCGGCGGCGGCGGGTGCATCGTCAGATTGTAATTTGCAGCACCAGGGGCTGAAGTTGGAGCATCGCTCTGTTCTGGAAACACCAAAATCATAAACGCAGCAGCGCTCGATGGTGTAGACTTTAGAGACTTTAAAGAGACGACTCGGCGACGGCGCCGGGCGGAGGTTAAAGTGACGGGGGCGGCGACCTCTGAGAGATTTTAAACCGTTTCTGCTGCAACTGTTGGTGTAATAAATTCCCATGATTCTGATGAAACGTGCAGAGTTTTTATTTAACTTTCCAAAAATCTATCAGGAAACAAAAGAGGGGTTTTAATCGGCGTGTGGTGAATCTAAACAAAAGTGTTTGTGTCTCATTTTTAATGAAACTTAGAAGCTGGAAAAATGTCAAGATATTTAAAGACAAAATTGATGACATTTTCAGTCTCTTTCCACTTTGTTGTGTCGTCTTGAAAGTTTTCTTTTAACCTCCACAAACCTATTTTCATGCCCTAAACTTTCATCATACTCTATTAATTTTGTCGCTTAAATTGATCATGTTTTAATTGTTTACATTTTTACAATTGGTCAAGAAAAACTTGAATATATCTGGTAACATCTCTCAAAAAACTCAACAACTTTTAAAGCAGCATGCTTCATGAGTCGTACACGAGGGAATTAAAGTTATAAAAAAAGTCAAGAAAAGACAAAGTTGATGTATTAAATGGTTCATAAAATGTTTTTATAATTCTCTGATCCTGCCATGAAAAATGATGACACCTTTTTTCCAGGTTTGGTTTTATCTCATGAGTCTGCACGAAAATGTTTGATGAAACTTCAAAGCTGTTTTTTGTGTTTGTGAAACTTTTTTTTCTGTGTCTCCAACTTTTAATTTGAGCGTAAACATTGATTCTGTTTCCAGTTTGTCGTCATGTTAAATTATTCTTTCATCACACAGAAGCAGGGAGGAGATAAATATTTAATTTCCTTAAAAACCAGCTCAGATTAATCATCGTTTTACAGAACAGTACAAAGAGATAAATAACAGAAGCAGCCGTGTGTGTCAGACGCTGGACGCCGGGATGAAATGTCCGTGCAGGTCCATGTGGACGCTGGCGGGGATCGTCGCCCTCGCCACCTCCTCCATGGTTTTGGCGTTGAGGACGAGCATGAACGGGGAGATTTTAGGATCCGGGGAGATGACGGACGACAGGATCAGCCCTGAGAGAAAAGAGAAGAAGAGTCAGAGAGTCTCAGGGGAACGCCGCTTCCTGTTGTGACGCCGTCCCTCACCATCATCCTCCTCGACGGCGCCGGGGGACGCCACGAACACGGGCTCTGAGGGGAAGCAGTTCTCCTGCTGCCACAGAAGATGCGTCCGCGTGGCGATGTCGAACTTGGCGAGCTGTAGGACGGGAAACCACAAACTCACACATCAATCAGAGACACGTTCTGGTCATGTGACGCCTCTGAGGTCGGCTCACCTTGTTGGGATGCGGCGAGAACTCCACCCTGGAGCCGTAGAAGTATCTGTAGCTGCGAGCGTTGAACTTGTAGTTGATCCCCGGGAGCTCCAGCCCTAAAGAGGAGGAGGAGGAGGAGGAAGGGGAGGAGGAGTCAGAGACGTGAGCGGAGGAGGAAACGCCAAAGAGAGCGCCCTGACTCACCTTCGAAGAGCGTGTCGGGCTGACAGTAGACCGAACCGTCCTCCTGGAGCTGCACCTGAGCGCTCGTGTCTTTCAGCGTCACCAGGTTCGTTCCTCGTGGAGAATCCTGAAACACAAACTCATCAAACGGCGTCTAAAAGGAAACAGGCGCTGTGTCTCAATTTGGGCTACGGAGCATTTCCTGTTTACGCCCTTGTTGCTTAGCAACAGTCGAACATAGTGCAGGAGTGGGAATGGAGCCAGAAAGTTTCAAAAAACATTCTTCATTTTTTTAATGTTTTGATAGAGCTCGAGGTGTTTGGGGTCTGTTTAAAATAATATAGTAGAATTTTTAACAGGGTTTCTTTACTTTATTTATCAGGAAGAGCTGAATGATTCTTGCGACACAAACAAAAATATTCTTAAAGCAGAAAAAAGTGGCTGAGTTTAGAGATAGATGCATTTATAATCCAGCTTGTAATGAATTCCCTCTAATTATCTGTTGTAAATATTTCCTTTCTGACTCAATATATCAGAATCAGAAATACTTTATTTATCCTGTTTGGTAAATTTAGTGTTGCCAGATGCTCATCATGCTCTTAAGATAAGAGATAATAAAAAAATAGAATAGATAAATGCTGAATAACTGTACAGTAAGCAACCAAAACCTATACGTACAAGATAAGAAATATGAAGAGTTATTTACTAATCTCATTTTCAGTAACTTGTATATTACATTTTTACTAATTTAAAAAATCTATCATGAACAGGAGAGAAGATATAAGTAAAAAAAAAAAAGAGAAACATTATAAAGTAAAAAAATATTTGTGATTTAAGTGATGTTTGTAATGTTAAACTAAAAGGTAACGGGCTTCAGTGAAAACTTCTTTTAACTTTCTTCACTGAGTTTGGTGCAGGAAGTTCTTCAGCGTCACGGAAACGAACATTTACAACAGAACTTTGAAGAAGCCTCTGAGTTTACACGACCTTCAACCTTTGCCCCTGAACTGAGACAGAGCGAGGATGTTGGGTGTGCGGTGTGCGGCGTGCGGCGTGCGGCGTGCGTACCTTCTGGATGTTGAGCGGCAGGACGAACCTCTTGCAGACGGGCGGGCTGAAGACCTTGTTGGCCTCGGTGAACGTCTCGCCCTCTCGCCTCATGTTCTGGATGTAGAACATGTCGTACAAGTTGCTGTCTTTGTAGGTGATGAGGTCGAACACCACGTGACCCTCGTCTTCGTACGCGTTGATGTGGTGGAACGTCACGAAGGCGTCGGCGTAGAAATGCGTGGACACGGCCTTCCCCGTCTTTCTGTTGAGGACGTGGATCAGAGCCTGTGGAGGAAACGGGAAGTCAGACGCCGACTTTCTCTTCTGATGTGGCGGCGAGGGGAGGCGAGCGACTCACGGTGTCGTTCTTGTCGTACTTGAGGCAGCTGCCCCAGTTGACGCCTCTGAAGTAGGCGGTGGCGAGCCGCAGGATGTCGAGTTTGAAGGGCTGCTCCACGAACACGATGTAGTTCTCCGTCATCCCGAAGCTGTGGAAGTAACTCGGGAACAAAGTGGAGCGAAACGGGATCGAACAAACCTGCTGGACTTTTCTCAACGCCGGCTTCTGACGCTCTTTATCTGAAACAAACAGAACAGGAATATAAAGATCTGCAAAAATAATCTGACTGACTTGAAATGTATGTAATAAAAATGCTCAATAAAAACAAACATGAGAAAAAAAAAGATCTGCCAGTGGGGTTAGACAAAGTTTCTCATTTCAAGAGGCAATTTTTTTTACGCCTTTTGCAGATTTTTGTCCTCATTACAAGCATTTCTGACATCATTTTTACCTCAAAATATCTTTAAACAACACGTTTCTAGGCTTGTGAGTTAAATGTGGCTTATATCAAGAGTAAAAAGACAATTTTGACAAAAAAACTGAAATCTAAGCAAGTGTTTTTGTCTTAATTATATCAAAAAATATCTTTTAAGACTTAATATGAGCCACATTTACCTAATAAGTCAAGAAAAATGTTTTATTTCAAGTTATTTCAAGACAAAAATGACGTCTGAGTTGCTTGTAATGAGTAAAAAAATTAGCCAATGTAGTAAGAAGAATTAACTCTTACGAGCAAAATAAGACATTTTTCTGAATTTGTCAGTTGAATATGAATTATATTAAGTATAATAAGACAATTTTGACTAAAAAATGAGACACAAACACTTTCTTTGATTTCAGTTTTTGCAGTAAAGCGCTGTTTTGACTTCCTATATTTAATGGATTATCTTTTTTTCCACAAAAGAAACTCTGTTTGCATAAACAAAAAATTAGAATATGATGAAAAAAGTGAAATATTTTTGGTTTCTAATTCCAGGAAGGTAAACCCAGATATTATATAGACTCTTTCTACTTAAAGTAAATTATTTCAAACCTTTATCTAAAATTTAAAATATTGATGATTATGGCTTACAGAGAATTAAAAGACAAAATTCAGTGTCTCAGACCCAAATTCTCTTCCAATTTTCAACCATTTTCACACAATTGATGCTTTTTGACCATTTTTCCACCTTTTCTTTTATTGCTGCCTGTGATATTATTTCCCTACTTTCTGATTATTTTCCAGGTTTTGCTCATTTTCGCTCATTTCCAGACTGTTCTACCAAGTTTTCTTCCAACTTACTGCTTGTTTTGCTGCTTTTAGACCATTTTTTCCACCTTAAACGTATTTTTATCGCCACTTCTTGCTGTTATTGCCACTTTTCTCCTCATGTAAAGTTAGTTTTCACCTAAAGGTTATAGAAATTGTCTGTGATAAAGATCCTGCAGCAGGACAGATTGTGATTCAAACCTAATTACAGATTGATTGCTCCGCTCTAACGTAATAACAGATAAGACAAATAAAGATAAGGTCAGTGTGCCAGTGTCTCCGTGCGACTCGTTATCAGGACAGTTTGACCCGTTGTGTGACATCATCACCTACCTGAAGCGTCAGCCGGCACCTTGAAGATGACGTACTTGGGCCGCCCCAGGCCCATGATGGCGGTGCCCATGTTGTAGGTGTTTCCCTCGGCGTCGTAGTGCGGGTGAGCCGTGGCTAAATTCACCGCGAT
Source organism: Thalassoma bifasciatum (assembly GCA_008086565.1). NCBI lineage: Eukaryota > Metazoa > Chordata > Actinopteri > Labriformes > Labridae > Thalassoma > Thalassoma bifasciatum. Next base: position 54,557 of record RPOG01003176.1, on the reverse strand, counting down.
GTGGTTCCTGTAGTTAATCTGGAGTTTAGCAGAGAGGAAAGTGAGTCTGAGGAGGTGACAGCTCCTCCTGCTGCCTCATGCAGACTAACTCACCCTGCCCACGGTGTCCAGGGTCTCAGGGTCGATCTGGTTCATGTAGTTGACCTCGGAGGAGGCGTAGTAGTCCTGGCCGTAGCGGATGATGTTGATCAGGTTGTTGTCGGTGAAGTCGGGAATGACGTTGGAGAGGTGTGTGAAAGCCCTGAGGAGATAAGAGGAAAATTTTATAATCAAGAAGTGGAAACCAAGCCTCAAAAACTTCAGCTACATTGCCAGGAAAATTTGTCTGGATGCAAAAAACCCCACAAAAACTTCAGCTGAAATACAGGATCAAGATGCACAATAAGGAGGCACTTGAGAAAAAATTGGCTGCATGGTCGAGCCGATAAAAGATAAACCAAAACATTGAGAAAAAGAATCAAAATTTTATGTAGATCAGGTCAAAATTTGTAGGTAAAAAGATGAAATTCTGGGGATAATTAAGTTAAAATCTGAGATATAAAGTTGAAATATGAGATTATGAGTTCAATATTATGAGATAATACGAGTCTTAATTCTGAGATAAGAGTCAGAATTTTGCAAGAAAGGTCAAAGTTTTGAGATAAAGGACAAAAGTTGTGGAAAAAAAAGACAATTTTGAGATAAAATCAAATTTTTGAGACGATAAAGTGAAAATTCTTAGTGTAGAAATTTGGGAGTAAAAGTGAAAATTTTGAGATAGATAAAAGAAAAACCAAAACATTGAGAAAAAAATCCAAATTTTGTGTGAATAAGGTCGAAATTGAAAGTTAACAAGTTGAAATTTGGGGATAATTAAGTTAAAATCCGAGATATTAAGTCTAAATACGAGATTATGAGTTCAATATTATGAGATAATACGAGATTAGAGTCATAATTCTGCAAGAAAGGTCAAAGTTTTGAGATAAAGGACAAAAGTTGTGGGAAAAAAAAGACAATAAAATCCAAATTTTGTGACTTTGAATTTTAGATTGGAGGTTTAATGTTTTACCCTCAAAAGTGGCTTTTCATCTTTACATTTTAACTTACCTTATAACTTTGACTAACTGTCATAATTTCACCTTAATTATCTCAAATTTTTTACTTTTCTATCCTGGTATTTTTAACTTTTTTGGTCAAATTTTGACCTTCTATCTCATAATTTGTTCTTTTTATCTCAGTGAAAAAAAAATCATAAAAGATAAACCAAAACATTGAGAAAAAAAATACAAATTTTGAGTAAAGAAAGTCAAAATTTGAAGGTAAAAAGTTGAAATTTGGGATACTTAAGTTAAAATCTGAGATATTATGGGTCTTAATTGTAGGATAAGAGTCATAATTTTGCTAGAAAGGTCAACGTTTTGAGAAAAAAAGACAATTTTGAGATGAAATCAAAATTTTGTGACTGTCAAAATTTTAGATGAGAGTCAAATTTTTGAAGCAAGAAAGTGAAAATGAGGAATAAGAGAAGTTGAGAAAGAATCCAAATTTTGAGATACACGAAAGATAAACCAAAACATTACAAATTCTGGATAATAAAGTTAAAATCTGAGATATAAAGTGGGAATATGAGATTATAAGTTCAATATCATGAGATAAAACATGTCTTAATTCTAGGATAAGAGTCATAATTTTCCAAGAAAGGTCACAGTTTTGAGATAAAAGGTCCAAGTGAAAGATTTTTGATGAAAAGTGTATATTTAGGCCCTGCCATTGGCTACAGCAGAATAAAGTGAAGGTTCTGGAGTGGCCATCTCAGCATCTGTACCTGGAGAAAATGTTCTTGCAGGGATCTGGGTAACACATGGTCCCGAACTCGGACACCACGATCCTGTCGGCTTTCACGTTCCTCTTGAAGGTGTCGCTCCGCAGGAACTTGCTGCGGTAGGAGACTTCCCCTGAAACAGAAGCGCAGCCGTGAGCACCTGCGGCAGGTGTGTGCGAGGGCGTGTGACATCATCGCCGTGGAGACTCACCGTCCGCGAAGGTGAAGCTGTGGATGAGCGACATGCCGTCAAACCAGTGGTTGTACTCGCTGTCGCCCACGGAGAAGAGTCCGGGTCCATTTCGGAGCAGAGTGCCCTGAAGCCAGGACGGGATGGAGCCTGCGGGGTCAAAGGTCACACACACACATCTTCAATAACCATGAAGAAGTGTGTTTTCTCCTCGTCAAACGTTTCTCGTCCCCTGAAACTCACCTGTAACTTCAGCTTTCACCGGCTCCGGCGTCTCAGCTCCATTTTTCCCAAACACGTTAACCAAAGACGACATCTCTTTCTCTCTCTCTCTCTGTTTTTCCTCACACACACACACTCCTCTTGTGTCTACGTGTGCGTCTCCACGCTCTGAAAACCAAACTTCTATTTATGTAACCGCCCTCCTGTGGACTTTAATCTGCTTTAAAAAGACGTGAAGTTGGGTGACCTCTGACCTCTTCACACGACGACTTAAATCAGCAGCTTTAAGTGGGTCAGCGTCACCAGATAATGTTTTTTTTAAGTTTAGATAATCCCGTGAGCGCTCTTATTTTGAAGGTCACATTTAATCAGAGTGAGAACAGCTGTTAGGAAACAATCACTGCTCCTTTATTCACTCACAGATGTGTTAGTTTCTCAACAATAAGCTTCTTCCAAGAGTTAAAACCATTTATTCAGACTGAACTCGTCTTTATTTAACGTCTGAACTTCAGCCTTTTGGTCTTATCTCTGTTTTTAAATTGGTTAAATCAGTTTACAGCTTTACAGCCGTGTTATCAGGAGCAATGTTCACTCCTGTTGTTTCCTCTCACTCAGCCGTCTTTAAGCGTTATTACACAACCGCTCGCAGATAACGACGAACTTTAACGAGTCTGCGCTCGATGAGATCAAGGCTGATTGAGGAGTTCAATAACAAACTAATCTCTCTGAGGATGTTTGCTGTGACGACCTCATACAAAACATCTCTAATATATAAATGCACACATTTTTAATCAGGCGTAAACTTCTGTAACACCTTTAAATACACCATATTTATATCATATTTATTTTTATTCACTGCAAAAACAAATGCAATCTAAGCAAATCTACCTTTAATTTATAATTTATGTCAGTAGTTGTGCAATATCCTATAACTATGTCATCATTCATTCACCACAAAATTATAATTATTTATAACAAAATTAGTATTTGAGCTCAAAATTCTCAACTCAATTATCTCAAAGTTTTGACTTTTCTATCCCAGAAATTTGAACCTTTTTGGTCTTATTTTGACCTTCTTTCCCATAATTTGTACTTTTTATCTCTGAATTTGACTTTTTTATCTCAACATATCAACTTTATATCTCACAGTTTTGACTTTATATCAAAACTTTGACTTTCTAGCTCAACATTGTGACTTTTTTATCTCAAAATTTTGACTTTCAATCCAAAAATTGTTGACGTTTTATCAGAGAATTAGACTTTTATCTCAAAATTTCATTCATTTATCCCAGATTTGTTTTTTTTAATCTAAACATTTTAGCTTAATCACTCATAACTTTGACTTACTGTCATAATTTGACTGAATTTTCTCCCAGAATTTCAAATTTTTTGGGACAAATTTTGACTTTCTTTCTCATAGATTTTATAGATTTGTTTTTATTACAACATTTCAACTTCGTATCATACAATTTTGGCTTCATGATCTTTGATTTATAATCTCAAAATATTGACTTTTTTTTCAATCTCAGTATTAGTATTTGATCTAAATATTAAATGTTTTAAATTTGATAGTCCTGATACCACTTTCAAATGTACCTGTATTATTTTCACTCTCATATTTTATTTATTGTGTCTTGTATAATGTGTGTTTTCCACTTTCGCTCTTTAATCCTTGTGTAAACTGTCTGTTTGTTGTTCCAGGTTGATGTTTGTTCACAGAGAGAAGCTGAAACTGGATTTTAATTTGAGGGAAACTTCTTGAAAAATGAGGCGGAGGCGTGTTTGGATGAAAAATGAAGTTTATTACAAACAACGACAGAGAGCTGTTAGCAGTCACTTAGCAGCTGTTAGTTCTGTACAAATAACACTGTTTCTGATTGGTTAGTTGAGTTTTGCCAAACGAGGCGAGATCTCAAACAGCACCCGACGCCCTTCGTCGCTTTCTGAGCTACGCCCCCTCGCCGTGTTTAACCTTTCATCGTGCACTAAACTCCTCCGTCATGCACTCCAAGTTCACGTCTTGTGACAGGAAGTTTTTAAAAATATTGGACCCCGGAGACGTCACTTTTTGTACTCTCTACTTTCTTTAGCATTCCCAAACACAACACAGACACGTGGAAACACACGGCGTCCCCGTTTTTACGCCGCCTACGACGCCAACGCTGACTCACGGGACGGGGGAGATGACATGCAGGGTCGCAGAGGTGGTCGGTTGAAATACTGAACGATAAAGCACTTTATTCTTTGTATCTGGAGACGTGAGGAGTTCTGAGAAATTCATCCTAATTTCCTGCACCTTCACAGAGCACGACTTCCCACCTGAGCCCCACCTGAGCCCCACCTGAGCCCCACCTGAGCCCCACCTGAGCCCCACCTGAGCCCCCCCGCTGTGCACACGACAGGCTGCGTAGCTCCTTAAGGACCGGGGTGTTGTCTGAGAATGGCACCAGAGAAACGGAGAGAGAGAGAGAGAGGAGGGAGGTAGAGAGAGAGAGAGAGAGAGAGAGACAGGTAGAGCAGGTAGAAACAGACAGTCACAGTAGGTGGAGGTGCTGCTGTCTGTCTGTCAGACAGGTGGACAGACAGGTGAGCAGACGGACAGACAGACAGACAGCGTCAGCGTCCAGAGTCGTCGGAGTAGCAGTTGTTGGTCGGGTCTATTTACAGGAACAGGAAATGCATATTCTGAATATCCAAACTAACCAGAGCTTGCACGCCACGGGGGCGGGCGAGCGAGCGGGTGTTGGTCGGGCGCCGCCGTCATTTGGATGCAGTGAGAACAGAAGGGGGGGGCGGGGCTACGGGGACGGGAAGTAGGAGGATGACGGCGGCTCTGGTTTTTCCTAAAAAGACAAAAAAGTCAGGAGAGGGGTGTCACCGCAAACACAACGAGTCTCCATGGCAACGCTACACCGGGACACCACCTAACTGTCCGTGGAAAAAACACACACTCACACACACACACACACACGCATTGGACGGCATCACTAACACACACGCTCTCTGACGCACGCGCACGCACACTCTCTGGGACGCACACGAAGGTTAACATGACAAACAGCTTCTCTCTTTTTTTCTATTGAGGTGAAAAACAGACTCTATTACTCTTAATATTCATTATAAGTAATCATCTTCATCATCTTCATCATAGCATCATGTGTGTGTGTGTGTGTAGAGTGTGTTTATGTGTGTGTGTGTGTGTGGAGTGTGTGTGTGTGTGTCCTCAGTCTCTTTATAAACACTATTAACAGGATGTCACGCAGAGTCCTGATTGGCTGACGGTCCGTGCACCTCTTTTTGTTTTTTCTTATCGTCTCTTTGTTGATGTTGTCGTGGCGATGATGACGATGATGATGGCGGCGGGGTGCGGTCACGTGGTCTCCTCCCTCTGACTCACAGTGTGTGTGTGATGTCATCAGACTGTGATTGGTTGCTCAGAGCCGTAAACTGGAGGGCGACCACGGCGCCGCCTGGTTGGTTGGAGGTGTGTTTGGCTCAATGCTGAAGCACCAGGGAGGAGGGCGGAGCCTAACAGTACCTGCTGCTGTGTGTGTGTGTGTGCGTGTGTGTGTGTGTGTGTGTGTAGCTGTGTGTGTGTGTGTCAGTGTGAGAGCACGCTGCGTGGCACCCAGCCCTCGGCGGCCGGAGAGTCGCTGTTCGCCGGCCGGTACACCAGACTCTGACCCTGCTGGTTGGACGCCAGAATCTGAACCTTCTCGCCCCGAAACACGGAGATCTCGTCCTCGCGCACCGCCACGAAGTCCTGCATCACCAGCACCAGCTCCTGAGGGGTCAAAGGTCACATCAGAAACAGAAGCACCACCTCGAAGAAGAAGCAGCAGCTGCCGCCGTGATGATGCATCAAACCTGGTCGTCCTGCTCGCTGTCGTGCTGCGGCTGGTTGGCGTGGCCGTTTGGCGTTGGCGGTGCTGACGGCGGTCGCCCTGATGACAGCGGGCGGGTCACGGAGATCCCGCCCTCTTTCCTCTGGTACTCGATGGGAGACTGGAGCGCTGAAACACACACATTGGACGTTGGCGTCAGACATGAAGGTTAACACACTTTTGCAAAGACTCATGGGAAAAGAAAGACGCCCCCACCTGACAGGAAGTTGTTCTGTGCGTCCAGCAGCGTGGCGATGGTCTCCGTCCAGGTCATCTTGATGCTGGTGGAGGACGCCTGCAGAGTGAAACGCTCCGCCGAGCCTCGAGACCACAACACGAACTTACAGGGGTCTGCGTCCACGCTCTCCTGCATCGCCAGGTAACTCACCTGATCACACACACACACACACACACACACACACACACACACACACACACACACACACACACACACACCATCAGATCTTCATCACCCAAACATTTATTTAAAACACTCCTTTACTGTTTGAAGGGAACAATTTATATTACGGAAAAATAAAAAGTGTATAGACGAACATTTCTGCTTGTTGAAAACATAAAAATGAAAAACTTGCTGTAATGAAATTTTTATTTATCTTATTAATCAAAAAAGTTTGTAATTTCGTGACAAAAAGTCAAAATTTGGACTTTTTTAATCTCAGAATTTGACTTTTTATCTCAACATTTCAACTTCTCATCACAATATTTCAACTTACCTCATATCTTTGACTTTTCTCTTATAATTTTGACCTAATTGTTTCAAAATTTTGACCTTTTTTATCTTAAAATTTGACTTTTATTGCCAAATTTCAACTTCTTATCTCATAATTTCCACTTAAATGTCTCAAAGTTTTGACATTTTGTTCCCAGACTTTGACTTTAATCTCAAAGTTTTTACTTTTTCTCAAAAACATTGAATTTTTATCTTAACATTTCAAAGCTCTATCTCAGACTTTTGACTCAAGCTTAAATTTTCGACAATTTTTATCTCAGAATTTGACTTTTTATCTCAACATTTTAACTTTAGATCTCAAAACTTCAACATTTTATCTACTTTATGAAAATGTAAAAGAAGATTTATTAGTGACTTAAAGGTTTGCAAAGTTTCTTTTTCCTTCTGATTAACAAAAATGCTGAGTTTCTGTTTTGACTCTGTTTGCTTGTTGTTATTCTTTTACATTTTACTTTTCTCATGACTTTGACTTTTTTCGTTTAATTTTGACTTAATTATCTCAAAATTGTGACTGTACATCCAAAAATGTTGACCTTTTATCTCGGAATGTGACTTTTTATCTCATAATTTCAACTTTATATCCCAGACTTTTGACTCTATCTCAAAATTTTGACTTTCGATCTAAGAATTTTAACATTTTACCACAGAATCAGGATTTTGATCTCACAATTTAATGTTTTACCCTCAAAATTGACTTTATATCTAAATATTTTAACTTTATATCTTCAAGTTTTGAGGTTATTTTGATGTTTTATCTCATCATTTCAAGTTTAAACCTCATAACTTTGACTTGTTGTCACTTAATTATCTCAAAGTTTTGACTTTTTTATCCCAAAATTTTTAACTTATCTGATCAAATTTTGACCGTCTTTCCCAAAATTTCTACTTTTTATCTCAACATATCAAGTTCATATCTCATAACTTTGGCTTTCTAGCTCCAAGTTGTTTGTTTTTTAACTCCATATCTTGAATTTTTTGTCTCAAAGATTTTAACTTTCTATCACAGAATTAATCTTTTATCCCCAAATTAAATGTTTTAGTCTCAAACTTGACTTTTTTATCTAAATAGTTTAACTTTATACTTTATAACTCTGACTTACTGTCATAATTTTGACTCAATTGTCTCAAAGTTTTGACTTTTCTATCCCAGAAATTTGAACCTTTTTGGTCAAACTTTGACCTTCTTTCCCATAATTTGTACTTTTTATCTCTGAATTTGACTTTTTTATCTCAACATATCAACTTTATATCTCACAGTTTTGACTTTGTCTCATAACTTTGAATTTTTAGCTCAGAAATTTGACTTTCTAGCTCAAGGTTGTGACTATTTTATCTCAAAATTTTGACTTTCAACCCAAAAAATGTTGACGTTTTAACAGAGAATTAGACTTTTATCTTTTTAATTGTTGAAAATTCCCCCCGTCATAATTTCAGCACCATAAATGTGGAGCATGTTTCCACGTTTGTTGAGTCTGCTGAGTGGAAGCGCCCTGACCTTGATGCTGTTCTTGAACTGGTATCCCGGGTTGTTGGAGCCTTTTCGCAGCAGCTCGCTGAAGATGACGATCTGCTCGAAGAGGAAAACTCGCCGCTCTTTGCTGCGGGACAGGACGCCGCCGTCCTGCTCCCACACACAGAACGTCTCCTGCTGCAGCAGCTTCCCCTGAGACGTCAGCTTCCCCTGGATCACACACACACACACGCTCAGGTGAGGCCTCAGGCTTTTACTCAAACACACACCTCAGCTCAGCTCAGACAGGTAAAGAAACTGTACCTCGTATCCCTGCAGGCGTCCCAGGTTCATCATGTCGTTGCAGCGCTTTGGCACCAGAGACATCAGCTCCACGGCTTTCTGCAGACGGAGAAACAGAGGAAACGACGCACACACACACATGCACGGTGAGAAGCTTTATCAAAACAAAACAGTCAGAAACAAATTAAAATCAACCTCAAAATGTCAGACAGGGAAATCATTTTTTAACAACCTTTAAAAGAGAAACTATACAAGTAAAGAAAAGAGGAAAAAACATCAATAAAAATAAGTTTAAGGTGGAAAAAATGTTCAGAAAGTAGCAGAGTCTTGACATTTCCGTTTAAAAAATCTCCTTTTTTTATTGATCATATGTAATATTCTAATTTTTCCATAATCATCAACAATCACAGGAATAAAGGTTTGAAATAATTTGAGGGATTTTTCATCATATTCTCATTTTTCTTAGATGTACACAGCAAAAACTGGAACCTAAGAGAATGTTTATGTCTTAATTTTAATTAAAAATGTCTTTTTAGACTCAATACTAACCAGACCAGTCCAGAAAAATGTAATATATCAAGTTATTTAAAGACAAAAATAACAACTTAAATTCTGCAAAAGTTTCTTGTGTTAAGACATTTATTTAAAGTCAAGAAACTTAATGAATTATTTTGCTCATTACAAGCATTTAAGACGTTGTTTTTGTCTTTAAATAACTTGAAATAAGTCAAATGTTGCTGATTTTGAGACAAAAAGGACAATTTTTGCTAAAACTAAGACACAAACACTTGCTTAGATCATAGTTTTTGGAAACTAATACAGAAGATTTGCCTCTAAATCTAACAAGTGATATCAAATAACAGCTCATTGCTTTTGTTTTTTAGAACAAAACATCAGATGAGGAAGCGAAAAACAATCAGATTGTGTTTACAACTAGATCTAAAAAGTACATTAGACTCAAAAACAAAGGTGTTATGGTTAAAAAAGTCAGTGAGTTAAAGTTTTGTTTTGCTTTAGCGCCCTCCTGTGTCTGCGTGAGGGAACAACAGCTCCAAGAGGAAGTGACACTCACCTCGATCTCCTCACAGTCCAGTCCTGCTTTAGACGTGTACTTTAGAAAATCCTGAGGAAAAGAAAGAGAAATAAAAGAGTCAAACAGGAAACTGACAAACAGACGCACGAACGCTGATGTTTGAGTAAACGAGGAGCTGACAAACCTTCAGCAGCAGCTGGTACTTTGTGATTCTCTGGATGGGTTTGATCAGATAATCACTGATCGACATCCTGCAGCTGATCTCGTGCTGAATCTCCTAAACACACACGCACAGAAAACACACATTTTACCAACTCTATTCTTCTTATTTCTACTCAAAATCTCTCCTCAGACTTAACCTCAGACCCAGTTTCCTAAAGAGAAACAATTCAGTCTTAAAAATATCTCGATTTAAGTCATTTCTCAGGTGAAACAAACTTTTATTTCTCGTCATAAAGTTTTTTTTATCTTGTTTCAGATTTCTGAATGAATCTGCAGAGACACTAAACTTCTAAAAACTTCAATTTCACTTTTCCATTGGTTGATTTTTATGTTTATTACAAACACAAATATCTTAGAAAATGACTTTTTAGACTCAATTTGAGCCACATTCACTTTTCTAGACAAGAAACACATCTTATGTCAAGATATTTAAAGACAAAAATGACAAATTTCTTGAAGTTTTTACCCTCGTTGCAAGCAATTCAGACGTCAGTTTTGTCTTTAAGTAACTTGAAATAAGACTTTTCTGAACTGTTCTGGTTCATATTTAGTCTTAAAAGATATTTTTCCTTCAAAATAAGACATAAACAGTTGCTTAAATTTCATTTTTTTGCAGTGTGTGTTAAGAAAACTGCACTAGAATTTACGTGATATCAGAATATTTTTCAGCTTATAGAGAAAATTCGTCTCGTGAAGAAAAAGTCGCTTGTTCTTAGTGAGAATTCACTAATTTTAAAGAATTTCTGGGTTAATTGAGGTTAAATATTCTTGCGTGTTTAGGAAAGTCTGATTATTTTGTTTCGTTTAAGAAAAAAAAAAACAATTTTTGCCTTTTTTTTTATGTTGTTTTTGAAAGCAGTTGAAGTGTTACCTCAAAGAAGTTCTCATACTCGATGACGATGAACTCTGACCTCGGCTTGTTCTGACAGTAAACGATGTACATGTGGAGACGCCGCTCCTGCAGCACACACACACACACACACACACACAGATGATCAGACACAGGTGTGTGTAAAGGTGTAAGGATCCCGTCAGCGTTCGTGGTTAAACTCACGTGTCTGATGAAAAGGTCGGCCAGGAGGTCGTGATTCTGAACGCAGCGCTCCAACTCCACCAGGAAGAAACTGAAAACACACACACACAGTGACACACACACACACACACACACCTTTAGTGTGAGGAGTGTGTGAGAGGAACACACACTTCTCTTCACGTTTTTGTGACTCACTCTCTGTGCCAGTCGTAGATTTGCTGGATGTTTCCAAACACGATTTTGTCTTTGCCCCTCATGTCCTCTGGGATTCCTCTGACCTCCAGCCGCGACATGAAGCCCTGACACACACACACACACACACACACACACACACACACACACACACACACATCAGTGTTTCTCCTCTTTGGATCCTGTCTCTGAGCCTTCAGGTGTGACGTCTCACCTCCACGATCACTCCCAGGTCTTTCACGTAGTCCTTCTCTGATTGGATCATCTCATTAACCACAAACCTGAAACACACACACACACACACACACATTTGTAGATATCCTCTGTGCTGTGTGTGTGTGTGTTTTAGTTATTAACAGTGTGTGTGTGTCTTACATGCGTCCTCTCAGAGCTTTGTTTCTCTGCTCCGTGTCCGACTCGTTGGAGCCCTGATCTGAGTCCAGAGCCTGAAACAGAAAAAGAAAAACATCAATCTGTAAAGTTCAAAACTAATCTATTTGAGATAATTTTCCCTGTATTGTTTGGTTCCTCATCTTAAGTGTTGTTTATATCAATTGTTTTATTCTTCTTGTTTTGGATGAGAATATTATACAGACTCTTCAAACATAAAGTGAATTGTTTCAAGCTTTTATTACTGTAAATGTTGATCATTATGTCTCACAGAGAAAGAAAACACTAAATTTAGTGTCTCAGAAAATTAGAATATTACATAAAATCAATAAAAAAGGAGATTTTAAACGGAAAAAATTCCACTTTTGGAACATTGTTTGGACTATTTCCTAAGTTTATTCACAACTTTCTCCCTTTTTGCTGCTTTTTGACCAATTTTTCCATCTAACAATATTTTTTTAGTGCAACTTTTTTGCAGTTTTTTTGTCATTGTCACCTATCTTTGCTCCTACTTTTGCTGCTTTTTGTCAAATTATGACACCTTATACTTGCTTTTTTTAAAAATACTTTAATGCACTTTAATGCTTTATCAAATGATTTGCTCCTAAAACATATTTTTATTGCCAATTCTTGCAGTTTTTGTCACTATTCACCTAATTTTGCTCCTATTTTTGCTGCTTTTTGACCATTTATGCCACCGTAAGAATATTTTTTAACAACTTCTCGCTGTGTTTTGGCACTTTTCACCACTTAAATTGTTTCTGTGTCAAAGGTAGTTTTTAACAACTTGTATCTTTGGACAAAGAGTCTGTAGCTCTCTGTTAAAGTCTGTGAAAGTCTGTAAAGGTCTGTGATGGTATGTAAAGGTCTGTAAAGGTCTGTGATGGTCTGTAAAGGTCTGTGATGGTCTGTGATGGTCTGTAAAGGTCTGTGATGGTCTGTGATGGTCTGTGATGGTCTGAAGTGGACTCTCAGTACCCCCCTTGGTTTTTACCTCTGGGTTGTTTGGGTCTTTGATGATCTGCATGGGAGGAGGTAAAAGGGTTTGGCTCTCCTCCTCTGGCTCCTCCTCTCCTCCACTTTGCCCGCCCTCCTCTTTCCTCGCCTTCTGCAGAAACAAACGAGCGTTGAGCTTAAATGAGTGTGTGTGTGTGTGTGTGTGTGTGAGTGTGTGTGTGTGTGAGTGTGTGTGTGTGTGTGTGTGTGTGTACCGTCTGTGCGTTGGCAGTGAGGGGTGTGATCTCCGGCCTGTTGTCCCGCCTCCTTGTCCTGATTGGAGGTTTCTTCTGTCCGTCAGCTTTTCCCTGACTCAGCCTGCGAACGGGGCTTGTTAACCAGCGCTGAAACACACACACACACACACACACACACACACACACACACACACACACACACACACTCAGTGACTCTGTTTTCCTCTCACAGCTCCACCTTTCCTCGTCGTTCGGCCGTTACCTTCAGAGTGTTTCCTGTTGCAGAGACGGTGCGTTTGGGCCCTGGAGATCCGGCGGCGCCCCCTGGAGTCCCGCCCGCTCCGTACACGGTCGGGGAGGTGGCACCTGACGGAGAGGGAGGACACGATGAGCGTAACCATGACGACGTCAGAGCGTCGGCGATGACGGCGTGGTGAGAACGCTCAGAGATCTGATTCTTACTTTGTGTCGACTGACTGTTGAGAGCCGAGCCGTCTGAGCCGAACACACTGGAGTCTGCACACACACACACACACACACACACACACACACACACATCAAAATACAGCGTCACTATTATATTTATCACTTTAACCTGGATTATTATGTGAAAAATGAGTTTATGAAGCTCTACACGGCTCATGACATATTTTACTTCAATACAAATCCAAGAAGTAACATGTACACGACAAAAAGTGTTTGAAAATGATATTTTAAAAGCCACATTTAACTGAAAAGTCCAGCAAAATTTCAAGATATTTAAAGACAAAAAATGACGCTTATAATGAGTAAAAAAGTTTCATATAATTGGAATAATGTTTCAACACTTGTCTGATAAATTTGGCTCATATAAAGTCTAAAAAATACATAAACACCTGCTTAGATTTCAGTTTTTGATGTACAAAAAGACTAAAATTCATAATATATGGATTAAGACTCGGTGTTTTCAGAAAATAAAAATAAACAAAAACCAAGTATTTCTCAGAAAATAAAAGCAAAACTTCCACTAAGCTTTTTCAGAAAATGAAAATAAAATAAATGGAAGTAAACATCTTCAGCAAATAAAATTTAAAAACAACTCAAACTTAACTCTAAACTAAAACTATGTGTTTTTCAGAAAACAAAAAGTAAACAAAACCTGTTTTCAGATATTAAGAAGTAAACAAAATGTGGCATCTATGGAAAATTAACACCAAAGAAAAACTGAGCATTTGCAGAAAATAAAAACTAAACTAAACTTTAAAAACTGCTTCAAAACCTAATTGAAATTCAACTAAAATTGAAAAAAAAAAAGAAAACAAAATAGAAATTAGAGCTGTAGAAAGATACAAAACTTCAATAACATTGACCTGAAGCTGATTAATGATGTCATTATATTTAGGTTTGGACACGTGACGTCCACACACACACACACACACACACACACACACACACACACACACACACACACATAAAAAAATTCAAGAAAAACTTGTTTAAACTTTAATTAATATCCCTATTTCCTCCTTAGCAGCCTTCACACACACACACACACACACACAAAACTGCAGAGAGTCAGACAGAATAAGAGAGAGACTGAATGTTCTGGGTGTGTGTGTGTGTGTGTGAGTGTGTGTGTGTGTGTGTTTCCGTAGAGATAATAGAAACCTGCAGGTCCTGTTTCACACACTCTTCTGGTTCATTCCTGCAGTTTCTGCTCGATCACTCATTAACCAAAACTCACTCATGTTTCCCCTCTCTCTCTCTCTCGCTCTCTTTTTTTTTCTCAGGTCAAAACTCACCTCGCTCGCCCCGTCCCTCTCCCACAATCCATCCCCAAACGGCAGAGCAATCCCAGCATGCACCTCTGCCCCTCTGCATGCTTCGACATCAGTCCATCAGGTGAAAAGATTCAGAAAGAGCGACGGCGACAAAGAGCCGGAGTGTTTCTGTAAACGCCGCTGACACAACCTTCAGAGGAGGCAGAGGTGTGTGTGTGGGCGGGGACACAGCGTGGGGGCGGGGCTAAATGACCAGGGGGCGTGGCTTTGTTTCTCGTGACTCTTCATGTTTGTGTTTAAGGAGCAGACGCTTGTTGAAAATGAGTAAAAATAGAAAATCCTGCTCCAAGCCCACACAGAGAGCTGGACTTATTTTAACCTTCATTGTTTAATAAGAGGGAAGACGACCCAGCAGGGGGCCACACACACTCACACACACACACACACACACACACACACTCACACACACACACACAGAGTCAGGAAGTTAAACTGTGGATTCCTGTTGAGTCTCAAACTCCTTCAGGTCAATCTTTAACCCTGAAACCATCTCACCTCTCACACACACGCGACTCTATCTTAGATCCTGAGTGTGTGTGTGTGTTTGTGTGTCCTCGTTAATGTGCACTGTCTCTTTAAGACACACACACACACACACACACCGTCACACACACCTGATGTTGATGCGAAGCGACAGATCCCGACAAACAAACAGAGGCGCTTGAATTTTTCATGCCCGTCAGGAGCGATGTGTGTGTTTACAAGCGACAAAGCTGCGTTCAAATATTTAGAGGGACAAGAGAGGGAGACAGGATGACACACACACACACACACACACACACACACACGGTCACATACACACACACAGGCTGGAGGATGTTTAATCTGTCTGTCTAACATGGAAATGACATGGAGCAAACAGGAAGTGCAGCAGCAGCATTATTTTATTTTGTGTATGTGTGTGTGTGTGTGTTTTACCTTTTCCAGCGTTGACGGTGGAGGAGGAATTGGAGGCGTTGGAGGAGGAGGTGGTGGTGGTGGAGTTGCAGGTAGAGGAGGTGGTGTTGGACGTGGAGGAGGTGCTGGAGGAGGTGGTGGAGGCAGGGACCAGCCCCTCCATGTCGGCGGCGCTGTGGGAGTGTGACAGGCAGAGGGCGCTCATGGGCAGCAGGCCCTCCTGCAGGGGGCGACAGAGAGGAGGCCAGAGAAGAGGCCAGAGAGGAGGCCAGAGAGGAGGTCAGAGAGGAGGTACACACACAAACATGGGTCTTAACGTCTCGGGGTATGGGTCTCTGGGTCTCTGGGTCTCTGGGTCTCTGGGTCTCTGGGTCTCAGGGTTGTGGGGTTTCAGAGGTTTGGGGTCTCAAAGTCGAATGTCTAAGGATCTTGGGATCTTAAGGTCTTAAAGTCTTAGAGTCTTAGGGTCTAAGGGACTCAGGGTCTCAGGATCTTAGGTATCAGAGTCTTGGGGTCTTAGGATCTCGGGGTCTTGGGGTCTCAGGGTCTAACGGACTCAGGGTCTCAGGATATAAGGGTATCAGAGTCTCGGGGTCTTGGGGTCACAGGGTCTAATGGTCTCAGGGTCTAAGAGACTCGGTCTCAGGATATAAGGGTATCAGAGTCTTGGGGTCATAGGATCTTGGGGTCTTGGGGGCTCAGGGTCTAATTGTCTCCAGGATCTTGGGGACTTAGGGTCTAAGGGTCCAAGGGTATCCGAGTCTCAGGGTCAAAGGGTCTCAGAGTCCAGGGGTCTCAGGGCCTTGGGGACTATGGATCATGGGGTCTAAGGGTTTAAGGGTCTTTGAGTCTCAGGGTCTTAGGGTCTTATGGTCTCAGGGTCTAACAGACTCAGAGTCTCAGGATAAAAGGGTCTCAGAGTCTTGGGGTCTTAGGATCTCGGGGTCTTGGGGTCTCAGGGTCTAAGGGTCTCCAGGATCTTGGGGACTTGAGATCATGTGGTCTGAGGGTCTCAGAGTCTCAGGGTCAAAGGGTCTCAGAGTCCAGGGGTCTCAGGGNAGAGGAGGTCAGAGAGGAGGTCAGAGAGGAGGCCAGAGAGGAGGTAAGAGAGGAGGCCAGAGAGGAGAACAGAGAGGAGGTCAGAGAGGAGGTCAGAGAGGAGGTCAGAGAGGAGGTCAGAGAGGAGGCCAGAGAGGAGGTAAGAGAGGAGGCCAGAGAGGAGAACAGAGAGGAGGTCAGAGAGGAGGTCAGAGAGGAGGCCAGAGAGGAGGTCAGAGAGGAGGTCAGAGAGGAGGTACACACACAAACATGGGTCTTAACGTCTCGGGGTCTGGGTCTCTGGGTCTCAGGGTTGTGGGGTTTCAGAGGTTTGGGGTCTCAAAGTCGAATGTCTAAGGATCTTTGGATCTTAAGGTCTTAAAGTCTTAGAGTCTTAGGGCCTAAGGGACTCAGGGTCTCAGGATCTTAGGGTATCAGAGTCTTGGGGTCTTATGGTCTAACGGATTCAGGGTCTCAGGATCTTAGGGTATCAGAGTCTTGGGGTCTTAGGGTCTAACGGACTCAGGGTCTCAGGATCTTAGGGTATCAGAGTCTTGGGGTCTTAGGATCTCGGGGTCTTGGGGTCTCAGGGTCTAATGGTCTCAGGGTCTAAGGGACTCGGTCTCAGGTAGAAGGGTATCAGAGTCTTGGGGTCAAAGGGTCTCAGAGTCTTGGGGTCTTAGGATCTTGGGGTCTTGGGGGCTCAGGGTCTAATTGTCTCCAGGATCTTGGGGACTTAGGGTCTAAGGGTCTATGGGTCTCAGAGTCTCAGGGTCAAAGGGTCTCAGAGTCCAGGGGTCTCAGGGTCTTGGGGACTAGGGATCATGGGGTCTAAGTGTCTAAGGGTCTTTGAGTCTCAGGGTCTTAGGGTCAAAGGGTCTCAGGGTCTTGGGGACTTGTAGTCTCAGAGTCACAGGGTCTTAGGTCTCAGGTCTTAAGTCTCAGGTTCTGGTGGTCTCAGGGTCTGGTGGTCTCAGGGTCTGGTGGTCTGGTGGTCTCAGGGTCTGGTGGTCTTGTGGTCTGGTGGTCTCAGGGTCTGGTGGTCTCAGGGTCTGGTGGTCTTGTGGCCTGGTGGTCTCACCTGTTGAGGGGACTGGTCCGTGGTCCTGACCAAACACCAGCCGGGTCGGTCTGCAGAACGTTCCACCAGCTCCACGGTCTGACCACAGCGGACGCTCAGCTCCCCGGACCCCCCAGAGGAGAAATCCAGCAGGACCACCACTAACTCACAGCCCCCAGAGAGCTGCACACACACACACACACACACACACACACACACACACACACACACACANTAGGATCTTGGGGTCTTGGGGGCTCAGGGTCTAATTGTCTCCAGGATCTTGGGGACTTAGGGTCTAAGGGTCCAAGGGTATCCGAGTCTCAGGGTCAAAGGGTCTCAGAGTCCAGGGGTCTCAGGGCCTTGGGGACTATGGATCATGGGGTCTAAGGGTTTAAGGGTCTTTGAGTCTCAGGGTCTTAGGGTCTTATGGTCTCAGGGTCTAACAGACTCAGAGTCTCAGGATAAAAGGGTCTCAGAGTCTTGGGGTCTTAGGATCTCGGGGTCTTGGGGTCTCAGGGTCTAAGGGTCTCCAGGATCTTGGGGACTTGAGATCATGTGGTCTGAGGGTCTCAGAGTCTCAGGGTCAAAGGGTCTCAGAGTCCAGGGGTCTCAGGGCCTTGGGGACTATGGATCATGGGGTCTAAGGGTTTAAGGGTCTTTGAGTCTCAGGGTCTTAGGGTCTTATGGTCTCAGGGTCTAACAGACTCAGAGTCTCAGGATAAAAGGGTCTCAGAGTCTTGGGGTCTTAGGATCTCGGGGTCTTGGGGTCTCAGGGTCTAAGGGTCTCCAGGATCTTGGGGACTTGAGATCATGTGGTCTGAGGGTCTCAGAGTCTCAGGGTCAAAGGGTCTCAGAGTCCAGGGGTCTCAGGGTCTTGGGGACTAGGGATCATGGGGTCTATGGGTCTTTGAGTCTCAGGGTCTTAGGCTCAAAGGGTCTCAGGGTCTTGGGATCGTGTGGTCTAAGGGTCTAAGAGTATCAGGGTCAAAGAAACTCAGGAACTTAGGGACTTGTAGTCTCAGAGTCTCAGGGTCTTAGGGTCAAAGGGTCTCAGGGTCTTGGATCATGGGGTCTAAGGGTCTAAGAGTATCAGGGTCAAAGAAACTCAGGAACTTAGGGACTTGTATTCTCAGAGTCTCAGGGTCTCAGGTCTCAGGTCTTAAGTCTCAGGGTCTGGTGGTCTCAGCCAGACCACCAGAGTCCCAGACCACCAGAGTCCCAGACCACCAGAACACCGGACCACCAGAGTGGACAACTCCCCTGACCAGGCACCAGGACTGGTTTGTGGTCGGCCCAGCCAGACGTCTTGCAAGGTGGTCGAGGTGCCAGACTGGTGTCGCCTGCGAGTCGAGGGGCCTGGGGGGTCTCCTCTTTAGGTCGTCCTGCACCACTAACTCACAGCCCCCAGAGAGCTGCACACACACACACACACACACACACACACACACACACACACACACACAGATCTCAGTTTTTGATGTGTAGAATCAGATCAGAAAAACAAAAAAAATAATGACCCTGTGACCTGAAACTGATTAATGATGTCATTATATTCAGGTTTGAACACGTGACGTCCACACACACACACACACACACACACACACACACACACACACACACACACAAACACCCCTGTGTCTCTGAGGAATACACTCCAGATGAAGAACGACTAAAATCTGAGCCGTGAAGCGTCTATACATCATCCAAACGCACCGACCAATCACAGCACAGGAGCCCCGAGCTCCAATTGGTGGAGAGGGAAAAGGAAAACATCACGTGATCCAGCTCCAGCTGCTGTAAGAAACACACACACACACACACACACTCACACACACACACACTCAGAGCGTCTGTAGGGAGTAACGGGGTGTTTCCCGTCCAAATCGAACACAGATGTGATCGACAAACAGCTCAGCAAGTATCTCTCACACACACACACACACACACACACACAGAATCTCATCCAGGAGACTAATGTGTGTGTGTGTGTGTGTGTGTGTGTGTGTGTGTGTGTGCTGTGGAAAGCACCTCACTTTTCCAGAATGTCTCGGAAATAAAACAACGCAGAAAAAGATTCAAACTCCCCCTGGAAAAAGTTCAGACTCAAAATCATTTCAGGTGAAAAATTAAAGCAGAAAATCAAACTCACTCACTCGCTCCTCCAACCAATCACAGCTCAGATTTAAAACCCACAGCATGCACGTCCGAGTGTCAGGGGTCAGAGGTCACCACAGCGCTCTCCCCCCACCCACCTCCACCCCTCCCTTAAATCCCCATCAGCAGGTAAACAAATCAAACGCACCTCGTCTGCAGAGCGGAGGAAGAGTGAAAGTTTCTAGAAACCAGTGAGCACAGGAAACTCCCACACACACACGCTCACACACACACACGCCCAGCCGGCTGCAGCAGCGGTGAGGTCATGAGGCTGCCTGACACACCCCTCAGTGTGTGTGTGTGTGTGTGTGTCTTTGTGTGTGTGTGAGAGTGTGTGTTACCTTGTCGCTGTCGGCGGTGTTCT
Organism: Thalassoma bifasciatum; assembly: GCA_008086565.1. NCBI lineage: Eukaryota > Metazoa > Chordata > Actinopteri > Labriformes > Labridae > Thalassoma > Thalassoma bifasciatum. The sequence continues at coordinate 34,557 of RPOG01003176.1, read as the reverse complement.
GTGACGTTCTGGAGGCGATGGAGACGGTGTCCGGCTGACTGCTCGCATCACCAAGACTGTCTGCGTCCTCGCTCGTCTCCCTGACACACACACACACACACACACACACACACACACACACACACACACACACACGTTAACACAGGTGTGTAGAGTAGCCAGAGAGAGAGAGAGAGTCGTCTTTTTCTTACTCTGAGCACAAACAAACGTCAACAAAACCTCGACAAAAATATAAAATAGGAGAGTGCAAATTCAGATGTTGCCAGAAAATATAACTTTGACTGGAACAAAAGTAAATTAAATATTGATAAAAGCAAGTATTTATGTCTTATTTTTAGTTGAATATGTCTTTTTAGACTTAATATGAGCCACATTTACTTTTCCATATAAAAAAAAATACATCTTCCAATTGGGTGTGAAAAGTCACAAAATAAAAATGTTTTCATACAAGAAACTTTTTTTTTTTAACCCATTGGCAGATTTATTTATTCATATACTCATATCAAGTATAATAAGACAATTTTTACAAGAAATGAGACCAAGATTTATTCTATAAATGTCATGTCAGACTTCATATGTGCCACATTCACCTTGCAAAAAAGTTTTATTTCAAGAAAGGGAAAAAAAATCTAACAATTAGGGAAGAAAAAGTTTATTTTATCAAGACAGTTTTTTGCAGATCATTTGCAGATTTTTTTTACTCGTTGCAAACAATTCAGACGTCATTTTTGTCTTTAAATATCTAGAAATAAGACATTTTTCTGGACTTAGCAGTTGAATGTGACTCATATCAAGTATAATAAGACAATTTCTACTGGAAATAAGACACAATCACTTGATTTGAGTTCAGCTTTTTTAGTGTAATAGATAAAAACTCAAGTAAAGAATAATTTGTCTCTTGTCTTTTTGTGTGTGTGTGTGTGTCTGACCTGCGGCTGATGCTCCTCTGTCTCCCCAGCGTGGGGTTTGGCGTCTTCGGGAGCGGGATGGGCTCCCTCAGGGCGCCGCGCAGGTGGCCCCGCCTCTCCTGGATCACCTGTCGGATGCTGCGGACCCACTCCTGCTTCAGCTCCAACGAAGACGCCTGAGGAAGATGGACAGGTAAAAGTCACCTCACAGAGCTTGAACTAACGGCGCAGAACACCTGTGATGTCACGCACCTTCAGCACCGTCTTGTTGTCCGACGTCGGCGTTCGCCCGACCCACAGAGCGAACTTACAGGGGTCTCCCTCGATGTGCTCGGTCACACCGAGCTCTGAGGTCTGATTGGGAGAGAGAGAGAGGGGGCGTGGTTACCTCCTCACCTGTCTGACACCATCACACAGGTGTGAACAACATGTGTGTGTGTGTGTTTACCCTCAGTCTGCTCTTGTACAGGTATTTCGTTCGCCCGGACGAGTCTTTGATCTCTTTGCTGAAGATGAGTGACAGCTCAAACAGGAAGAGGTGTCGGTCCCGCCCCTTCCTGATCAGAGACTTTGGCTCCCAAACCAGAAAGGAGTCCTGGAGGAGGAGCTCGCCCTGCACCTCCAGACCCTCCTCCAAACCTGAGAGCGAGCACAGGAACCTTTAGGTCACCTTTAATCTGAAAACACCAGCTCTGATGAACGCAGCTCTCTGATTGGACAGGTGTGTGTTACCTTCCAGCATGCTCACGTGCATAGCATCGTTAGCTCTCTTTGGCACGCTCAGCATCACATCCAGGCCTTCTTTAATCTCGCCTTTCCCCTCCTCGCAGCACGCCAGCAGCTCCTGCAAACACAAAGCAGGACACACTTCCTCAGCAAAACTCTTCCCTGCTTATAAAATATTAGTTTGTGGTTAAAAATAATCAGACTCCTCGCAGCTGCAAACCTTGAGGAGATAAAAACACATGAAAAATGAAGCGTCCACGTGGACGTCATCCTCAGACCTCCCGCTGCTGCCAAGCTCCACTTTTCAAATCAACTGCAGATCTCTTTTATTTTTTATTCTGGGCACACAGACGGTTTCCTCTGGGCTTCGTGTGAAGTGTTCCTGGATTTAAAACTGCTCTCTCTTTGTGAAATCCTCAGAGGCAGAAAGAACAAACATTCACTTTTCCTCTTCGTTTAACTCGTGCAGTCCTGCAGGACCAGCTCTGACTCAAACTGGGGCCTGGAAATAAGATTTAACCTCAATATGTCCTGCTGCTGCAGCATTCTAATCATGTATAAAGTGTCATATTTCTTTACCCTAAAATATGTCAGAATACCAGATACAGTTTTTGCAGCAGATGTTTTGAAAACTACTTTTGACAGAGAAGCAATCTGAGTGGTGAAAAGGGACAATAACAGCAAAATGTAGCTATAAAAATAAGCTTGAGGAGGACAAAAAGGAGCAACAAAAATGGGAGAAAACCCAGAAAATAGAAAGAAATGTTCTAAAAGTGTTAAAAGGGAAGGGACGAGTGAGTTAAACAGGCAAAAAAGCGGCAGAATTTAGCAAGAAAAGCAGGAGGAAACTTTGAAAGTAGACAAAAGTGGTGAAAAAAGGAGTGAAAAGTGACTTAAATAGGCAAAAATCAGCAAATTTTGGTAAGAAAATTGGCAGAAGACTTGGAAAATAACCAGGGATTGTCAAAAAAATGTACCAAAAGTGTTGAAAAAAGGAGTGAAATGTGACTACATAGGCATAAAGCAGTGAAATTTGACAGAAAATGGTTTGAAAATTGCGAATATATCATTAAAAGTGGTAAAATTTTAGTGGAAAGTGACTAAATTAGGCAAAAAGTAGTAAAATTAGACTAGAAAACTTGGAAAATAGTGGTAAAAAATTGCAAAAAATGCTCCAAAAGTAATGAAAAAGGAAAAGAAAATTGGGGAAAAAAAACTCAGAAAATAGCAAAAAAAAATCTACAGACTCACAGGTAGTAAAAATGATACTGCATAGAAATGATTTTTTTTTTCAAAGTCCTGACATTTCTGTTTAAAATCTTCTTTTTTATTGACTTTTTGTAACATATAATAAACATAATAATGTAACATAATAAAGGCTTGAAATAATTCACTCTTGTTAGAATGAGTCTGTATAATATCTTGGTTTAACTTTCTGAAACAAGCAACCAAAAACATTTCTCCTTTTGGAAATATGTCTTCTTTTATTTATGCCTAGTTTAATTTGTGGAATATGTTGCTCTTTAAACTGATTTAAAGGTGAGGTGTTGACCTTGAGCAGCAGCTGGTATTTGGTGATTCTCTGCACCGGTTTGATGAGGGCTGAGGAGATGGAGTTGGCCAAACCGTGTCTCCTCTGGACCTCCTGTTCAGATAAAAACAGATAAAATAAAAACTCAGAGGTTCGTTTAAGCGATCGCAGCCTCATGTTCTGTTTCAGACGAACTCTGACCTCGAAGAAGCCGACGCCGTGCTGCTGGATGAGTAAACTGGAGTCGGGTTTGTTCCTGCAGTAGGTCACGTACATGTGGAACTTATCGGCCTGAGACACAAACAGGACGATCGTCAGAGCGTTTTTTAACATCTTTAACCTTTAACCTGTGATCTTTAAAGCTGAGGACGTACCCAGGTGACGAAGCAGTGACCCACGTCCTCGGGAAGCTGCTCGTAGTTTTCCAGCTCCTTCAGGAAGATGCTGAAAGAAACAAAGAAACAAAGAGCTGCTGCAGAGACGCACGTCTGACACAGGTGAGTATCACCGTGTGACGTCGTACCTGTTGTGAAACTCGTAAATGTCCTGGATGTTTCCAAACACGATGTCGTCTTTGTTGGAGAGTCCAGATGGGACGTCCTCTGAGCCGCTCGTCATCTCCCACAGGTACGTCTGCAGGTACCACAGAGAGCATCACTGAGCACAATCACCGTGGTCTCATCACAAAATTTGACTTTTTATCTACTCACTTTAAATATTTAGCTCAAAATTTCCACACAGTAACAATTTTTAAATTCATGTCTGTTACTTTGTAGCTCAAAATATGACTTTTTATCTCAGAAATTTGTGTTTTAAAACTCAAAGTGTGACTTTTTATCTCAGAAATTTGTGTTTTAAAACTCAAAATGTGACTTTTTATCTCCTAAATGTTGTTTTTTATCCCAGAAGTTTGAGATTCATCTAATTTTTTAGCTCAGAATATTGACTATTATCGCAGTTTTTTGACATTTTATCTCATTATCTGGAGTTTTTCATTCATAACTGTTACAATTAAGCTCAAAATTGTATATTTTTATCTCAGTATTTTGAATTAAATATCTCAAAATGTGGCTTTTATACATCACTTTCGAACTCAAAATTTTATCTTTTTGTCTGAAAATTTACCTTTTATTCCTAAAAATTACAATTAAGCTCATAAATTTGTCTTATCTCGAAATTTGACATTTTATCTCTCATGACTTTTGAGCTCAAAATTTGACTTTTATAAAAGAATTTTGACATTGTATCTCAAAATATTGACTTTTTATCTTAGAATTTTGAATTAAATATCTCAATATTTTGACTTTTATATTCATAAATGTTCCTTTTAAACTCAAAATTTTGACTTTTAATCCCAAAATCTGACTTTTTATCTACTAACTTTGACTTTTAATTTCAAGATTTGACTTTTCTGAGTGAGTGTGTTGGTGAGGACGCTGTGTTAAAGTCACATGATCAGGTGTTACCTCGATGCACTCCTGCAGGTCTCTGACGTAAACTCTCTCTGTCTGCAGGAGCTCGGCCATGATGTACCTGAGGACACACACACACACACACACAGGTACAGGTGTTACTGCATGCTCAGGTGTCTCAGGTGTGGCTCACACTCGTGCAGACGGCGCTCACTCTTTCTTGCGGGCCGATCGTCTCTTCTCGTCGCTGACCTGGTGACTGGGGTCGGACAGGTTGACCTCGGGGTCGGAGTCGGACAGACTGTTGGGGATCAGCTCCAGCTCCAGGTCTTTGTTGTCCTGGTGAGAGAATCACAGCAGGTAAAGACTCACCTGTCGGCTTCTCTCTGACATCATCATCAACCCGTCTCACCTGCGAGCAGCCGCCCAGCGCCGTCTCCAGCAGGTGGCGGTATTGTCCCATCCTGACGGTGAAGTCGCGGTAGCGTTTGTCCACCGTGGAGACGCAGCGCCGCAGCTCCGTGCGGTGGGCGTGGCCTTTCGCCAGCATGCTCTCCGCTAATTGGATGAGCAGGTGAACTTTCTCCTGAGTGTGCTGAGAGACGGGCGCACAGGTGAGTGATGACATCATGACGGAACGCTCCACCTGAGAGTGTGTGTGTGTGTGTGTGTGTCTCACCTTTGCGGACACGCAGAACTCTCTGTGCTGGTTCAGCAGGTCTTGCGTCTCCGTGACGGACGCCCCCGCCGACGTGTGTGTGGCCAGGTAGTGGTCACCTGACTGCTGCAGCCAATCCATCGCCTGCAAGCGAAACATGTCAGAGATGCATGAGAGGGGAGTCACGGCGCCCTGATGATGACGTCATGGCGTGCTGAAGGCGGGCGCTCACCTGCTGGGCGTGGCTCTGGAACATCAGGTACTGTTGGCACTGATCCAGTCGGCGTTTCTTTAAAGTCCAGAAGTGAAGGACTCGGTTTTCTCTCTGCAGCAGCTCGCTCAGGATACCTGCACACACACACACACACACACTCGTTTCTCTGACTCTGATTCTCCGTCCTGTCATTGGTTGTTTCCCCTCAGCTCACCTTTGACCTGCTGCTCGGGGACCCTGGAGTGCCCGGTGACCTCTGTGACCCCGGAGACGCTGTGGCCCGAGATGTTGGCCATGGTGGCGCTGTTGCGGTGGATGTACTTGAGGAAAACTTCAGCGTTGCGTCGGGCCAGCGTGCACGCCTGACACGGAGACACGGAGGTTAGAAAAGTTGCGCACACACCTGCTGAGGTCTGTGGTCATGTGTTTAGGCTCCGCCCCCCGCACTCACCTTGAGGAACGCCTCCTTCTGCTCCATGTGTTTGTTGATGAGCGGCAGCAGCTGCTCGGGCTGACGGTCTCCTCCTCCACACCAGTCCTCCTCTCTGCGGTACTCCTGCTCCAGACTCTCCAGCACACCACACACCTGGACCACAGAGTTACAGAGACACAGGTAGTTACAGAGAATTTTCTGTGCACAAAAAGCAGCTCTACAGGTTTTTTAAGTTCACAAATCTGAAAGTCACTGGATCCTGGATCACTGATGTGGTAAAGATCGTGTCACATCACTGCAGAAACTGAAATCTAAGAAAGTGTTTGAGTCTTATTTATAGTAGAAAATGTCCTAAATGACTTAATATGAGTCAAATTCAACTGACCAGCCCAGAAAAGTGTCTTATTTCAAGGTATTTAGAGACAAAAATGAGGTAAAAAAAAATCTGAATCTTTTTTTCTTATCCCATTGGCAGATTTTTTTTGACTTGTTACAAGCAATTCAACCTCATTTTTGTCCTTAAATAACCTGAAATAAGACATTTTCCCGGACTTATCAGTTTAAGGTGACTCATATCAAGAATAATAAGACATTTTTTTTCTCCTCTCTATCATTTAAAGATTTTTAAATCAGTTGTATTGAATTAGAAAGAAACTATTTACAACAGGGAATTAATTACAAGCTGGATTCTTAATGCAGGTACAATATATTTTCACTTATCTATGCATAAATAATATTGTTACAGACCCTTAATAATAGTAAAAAAGATAGAACTGAAACTCTGTCAAAAACTTTACTGTCATACAGAACTACTTTACTTATGTTTATGTCTATTTCTCTCTCCCACTGTTATTTAACTTTCTGGCTCCGTTTCCACTCCTGCTCTCCAGTTCAACGGTTGCTAAGCAACAAGGACACTCCAGGTGTTGTTACCTGCTGGGACGTCCTGTAGAAAGCCGCGGAGGCGTTGACCAGTTTGAGTCGATCTTCAATCCTCAGCATCAGCGTCTGCCAGTGCAGCGCCACCGTCTGGGCGCACGACCTCACCGCGTCAGGGTCGTAGTGACCCGACCTGAGGAGGGTAAAGGTCAGAGGTCAGGTGTTTGGGAGGGATTCTGGGTGAAGGAACAGGTGATGACGATGACTGACCTGACCAGAAGCTCCGCCCTCTGCTGCAGAGCCAGCGCCACCTGATGCGTCCTCTGCAGGGAGTCGGCGTGCAGCAGAGCCTGAGGACACACACACACACACACACACACAGGTAACTCACCTGTCTGAGTGACCTTTAACCTTTATACAAAACACCCTGTGAGTGTGTGTTTGCGTGCAGTTACCTCGATGGCCTGCTGGAGGCGCTCGTGCTCCCTCTGCAGCTGCTCGGCTTCAGACAAACAGCTGGAGTTCAACATGCAGGACGACAACATGACCTCGCCCTCCGAGATCCAGCCCAGCACCTGACACACACACACACACACACACACACACACACACACACACAGGTAAGGAGGTGAGGGTGCTGTGAGTGTGTGTGTGAGTGTGTGTGAGTGTGTGTTACCTGTTTGACCTGGCTCTGCAGGTGTCTCAGCTGCAGGTTCTGCTCCAGGTGTGTGTGCGTGTGATCTGCAATCTGCTGCAGCTCCTTTTGTTTGTCCTGCAGGAGGCGCTGCAGCTCCTCCACCTGAGAGGAGAGACCCCCCTCTGCCTCCGAGAGCTCGATGCCTGACACACACACACACACACACACACACACACACACACACACACACACACACACATAGATAAAGACCTTTGCGCTGTAATGTTTCACCTCTGTTTTTGTCATAAATTCTGCTTCTATACGTGCAGGTTGCATGAGTGTGTGTGTGTGAGGTGTGTGTGTGTGTGTCTCCATGGCAAATTCAATGCCCCGGGTTTCCATGGGGACCAGCTGTGCGCTTCAGAGAGCAGTTTCCATGGTAACCTCATCCCCCCTTTCCCCTTAACTCGCCGTGTTCCTGGTCAGACTGATGCAGCATCGTCCTTCCTCCATCCCTCTGCTCTAAACTCTAAACTGCACGAAACTGAAACCTAAGCGAGTGTTTACGTCTCATTTTTAGTAAAAAATGACTTTTTAGACTTAATTTGAGCCACATTAACCAGACCAGTCCAGAAAATGTCATATTTAAAGTTATTTATAGGCAAAAATGGCGTCTAAAGAGACAATTCTGACTTAAAAATACTACACAAACACTTGTGTAGTTTCCAGTTTTTGCTCTAAACTCTGCTTTGTTTCCTTATTCTCTACAGGAACAGACTCAATATGGCACCTGATCTTTTTCAGCTTCCTGCCAGCTCGGCCGGTTTGAAGCCGTCAGCTCTGGACCCTGGAAAACCCTCAGAAAGGTTTGGAGATCCAAACACAGGAAGCTCTTTAACCAGTCTGTGTGTGCTGCACAGAAACAGACTTTTGGACTCTTCAAACCCGCTTAAACACGGCGAGGACGCTCACCTGACGCCTGCACCTCGGTGATGTACTGCTGAAGGTCGTGACCTTGCTCCTACTGGAGCATCTAGTACAACAAGTACCGGTCGGAAGCGAGGTACACGGACACCTAAGCGACGACACGGTCGCAGTCGTGGAGCCCCGAGCGGAGGCGGTTGGCGCGAACAGGGTCTCGGTCGAATAGGACGCGATTGAATAGGACCAAACAAAGGCGGTCGGACCCGCGGCGAACAAAGAGACGTCTTTTCAGGACCGACTGTTTCTGGAGGTCTTGCTTCCAGGCGTCCATTTCCCCCGTCACCTGAGAGGAAGAGGAGAAGACGCAGGAGCATCGTGACGTGACCTTCACATTAAAGCGGGAATATCTGAAGCTTCAACCTTTAACCCCACCTCCAGCGTGCACTGGTGCAGGATGCGCAGCTGCAGGTAAACGTCCAGACGGATCTTCCTCTGGTGGAAAAGTTCCTCCAGCTGGACGTGAGACTCCTCCAGCTGCTGAAGCACCGACTCCACGTGAGCCACCGAGCTGCCCTGAGGCCTGAAACAAACGCACCTGGAACGGTTACACCGGCGAAAAACACACAGGTACGGCAGAGTAGAAAACAAACACACCCACGGACTCATGAGCGGAACAGTGGGCGATTTTCTCTGACGTGCTGGGTTTAATTTGTGCGTTATTAAGGAAAAACACTGCGCAGTTGTCGTTAATTTTCGTCAAGGGTTTTCATGTGAAAGAAACAGTTCAATGTTATTTTGATATTTTTGTTAACGTTTAAATATTCTGAGATTTTACTATGAAACATATCAACATTTTTTACCACGTAAACACACACAAAAGTACTGGAAACTAGTACTGAAAAGCACTAAAAATAGTCAAAATTAAATACAAACTGGAAAAACATCTGGGACAAAACATAAAAAAAGACACAAGACTGTAGAAAATGGTCCAAAAATACTGAAATACTTTTTGTTTTCTTTTTGAAAATTGGAAAAAATTGAGAAAGTACCAACGATAGATAAAAAGTGACAAACAAAAAAACTGTTAATAGTACTAAAAATAGTCAAAAGCTACAACAAATTGGTAAAACAGCTGGGATAAAACATAAAAAAAAGACAGAAGACTGTGGAAAATGGTCTAAAAATCCTGAAAAAAAATGGCCAGAAAGAACAAAAATTAGAAAAAAAAAATTCTGAGGAAACTTGGAAAGAAAAATCTTAATTTATTTTAGTTAAAAAAACCTTTAAGATTAAGATCTTCTTTGCAAAGTGACCTGGTTGGAAGGGCAGAAGCATCATGCATCATAGAAAAATTATTCATTATAATAAGACAAATTATAACAATAAGTTAAAAGAAAAAAGTTTACAGTGCACATACTGAAAATGATAATCATCCACCGTTAAGTGCAAGCTGTTTGATCATCAAAGCAGAGAAAAAAGTAAAGCACACGACTGTTTTCTGGGTGAAAAATTAGTGTTTTACTCTGGTTAATGAAGGAAAAGATGAGTTTTAGTGTTTGTGTGTTTTATTCTGGATTAGTTTTCACTGACCTGAGCTGCAGGATGAGGTCTTCTCCTTCCCGGATGACGCTCATCGCTGCCTCCTGTGGGACGGGGTTAGAGGCAGGGGTTAGTGCGGGGGTCAGGGGGGGGCTGCTGTTAGAGTAGAGGTGAGGGGTCAAAGGTCAGCAGGTGTGTTACCTGTGTGTTGGCCTGCTGCTGCTGCTGCTGACTGATGAGAGTCTGAAGAGCCTCCACGGAGTCCGGACAGACGCAGAGGTCAGAGGAGAGCTGCTTCTGGAGGCCCTCCATCCACACAGACAGCTGAGGAGACGCAGGAGGAGACGCAGGAGGAGACGCAGGAGGAGACGCAGGAGGAGACGCAGGAGGAGACGCAGGAGGAGACGCAGGAGGAGACGCAGGAGGAGGTACAGCAGACACAACATTAGGCTGAGCAAACCTCTTTCTCCCAAACATGTCCTACTTTTGGTGGTTCAGTTCTGCCCAAGGGGATTTTATAAACTTCCCCAAAATGTTGTTGTGTTTTTCTCAGCTTTTTCCACAGACCAAAGAAATTTATAATGAAGCAAAGCTGCACAGAGACACTGACGTTAGTCTCATGCACCAACCTCAAAGTCAAAAACATGAGCTACAAAGTCAAATAATGAGTTAAGAAGATAATATTTTGAGATGAAAAGTCAAAATTTTGTGATGTTATATTCAAAGTTATGAGAAAAAAGTCAAACTTTTGGAATAAAATGTCATATATTGGAGAAAATATCAAAATAATGACTCAAAACAATAAGATAAAAAGTCAAAATAGTGAGGTAAGTCAAAAAATGAGATAAGAAGTTAATATTTTTAGACAAATAGTCAGAATTTTGAAATACAAAATCAAAAATTGGAGATAATATACTCAAAATAATGAGATAAAACGTCAAAATATTTAGAGAAAAAGTGATTAATTTGAGGTAAAATTCATGATTTTGTGATGTTATAGTCAAAGTTATGAGAAAAAAGTCAAACTTTTTGAATAAAATGTCATAAATTGGAGTAAATATCAAAATAAATACTCAAAACAATAAGATAAAAAGTCAAAATAGTGAGATAAGAAGTTACTATCTTGAGACAAATAGTCAGAATTTTGAAATAAAATGTCAAACATTTGAGATGATTTAGTCAAAATAATGAGATAAAACATCAACATTTTGTGGTTTTATAGTCCAAGTGAAGAGTCAAAAGTCAGAGTTATGAAATAAAAAATCAAAAATTGGAGATAAAATACTCAAAATAATGAGATAAATGTCAACATTCTCAGACAAAAAGTGATAATTTTGAGATAAAAGTCAAAATTTTGTGATTTTATAGTCAAAGTTATGAGATAAATGTCATAATTTTGAAAGAAAATGTAAAAAATTGGCGATTATTAAGTCAAAATTATTTGAAATTTGAAGATAAGAAGTAGAATTTTGACTTTTTATCTCATAATTTGACTTAAGATGGGAGAAACAAATCTTTGCAAAGCCAGAATTTTATTTTAATTAGTTTATATAAAATGTTTTGGATTTTTCTGTGATCTCTTTAGGGGTTTTTAAACTATGGTAACCCTATATAACATTATATAACGTCATGTTTTATTACAAAGTGTGTGTGTGTGTGTGTGTGTTACCTCCTTGGTGTGTGTGTAGAAGGACACAGCGAGGTCCAGCAGCAGCTTCCTCTGCTCCACTCTCTGAATAAAGGCCTGAGAGAGACGCACAAAGTGAATCATGAACCCATCAAACACAATCAAAGGTATTAATAATGAATCACATTCACTCTCAGCCATGACTCACACTTCCTGTCCCAGCCTTTCACAATAAAAGCCCCTCTCTTTCTCTCTCTTTGTCTGTCAGAGTTTACCTGCATGCGCAGCTCCAGGTCTCGAGCTGCCTGGTAGATTTCCTCCTCCTCACACTCTCCAGACTGAGCCAGCTGGTCTGCAGCTTCCAGAAGCTTCTCTGCATTAGTGTAAGTGTTCTGGCACACACACACACACACACACACACACACACACACACACAGAGTCTGTTAGTGCTCCTGTGAGGATGCTGCAGTAGTTTTTGTCAGAGCGTGTTGTTTATTCGTCTTACCTGTGCGACCTGCTGGAAGTCGTCGTGGCGTTTCTGCAGCGCTCGTGCTCGGTGCAGAGACTTGCCCACGCCGCTGTGTTTGTTCAGGAAGACCTCGCCGTGCTGCTCCACCCAGTCCAACACCTGAGGGACGCACAGGTGTCACATACAAGTCAGAAATGTCAGATAAAAGACACAATATTACGAGAAAAAATTCAAATGTGAGATGAAAAGTCCAAACCTTAGGAGTAGAGTAAAAATTGTCAGGTAAAGTCAAAATTTTGAAATAAAAAAATTAAAATTGTACAATTATAAAGTTAAAGTTAGGTTGAAAAAGTCAAATTTTGAGATGATAAGTAAAAACTGTAAGCAAATAAGGTCAAATGTCAAAAGAAAGTCAACATCATGACATAAAAAGTCAAAAGTTAAGTTGTAAAAGCCAAAACTTTTTAACAAAAAAGTCAAAATTATAAGATGAAAAGTCAAGATTTAAGATTAAGAACCAATATTTTTAAACAAAAAAAGTCAAAATAATGAGATTAAAAGTTAAAATTTGAGATATAAATTTAGAATTTTAAGATAATAATGTCAAAATTTGAGATAAAAACTCCAAACTGTAAGATAAAAAGTCAAAATTGTGAGCTCAATATTTAAAATTTATCATAAAAAGTCAAAACATAAAGACAAAAATAATCAAAATTTTGAGTTAAAAGTCAAAATTTGAGAAAATTGTCAAAAGTCAAAACTAGAATTTTGTCAAATTTTTGAGACTTGGTCAAAATTATGAGAAAAAAAAAAGATAAAACTGAAATTTAAAGTTTTAGATTTTACACTTTGTCATAAATTTTGATGCTTAATTCAAAGTTTAACTCTTTTCTCAAAATTTTGATTTTGAATTTTGACTCTTCTCAAAATTCTGACCCCTTTTGATCCCAAATTTAACAATCATTTTAATTCTGAATTAAAAAAAAAAAAAAAAAATCATAACAAAGCCAGTTTTTCATGAAGCTTCTTTGAGAATGTGTTTGTTTTTATCACCTGGTCACCTGAGTGTTTGGTTGAGTCGTACCTGTCTGACGTCCTGCTGAAACACACACAGCTGCAGACGCTGGTGGAGGCGGAGCTTACGGTGCTGCCACGCCCCCTCCACCTCATGATGACCCTGTGGGAAAAGAGAAGGTAACTGTAGCTGTAACTGTAGCTGCACACCTCCACCTGTGTGTGAGTCCGTCTGCTGCTCTGCAGGTGAAACACACACCTGCATGACCTGGTGCAGAACTCCCATGATGCCGTGCGTTGCGGCCGTGAAGTCCGGTTTGGTCGCTGAGTCGTCGGCGTCGGTCGCCGGAGAGCGCTGGAGGACGTCCAATAAGGCTTTGCCGCTCTCGCTGACCTGTGAACGGACAGGTGAGGGTCAGACTGTGGACAGGTGTGTGTGTGTCACACAGGTGTGTGAGCAGGTACCTGTGTGTAGTTGGCAGAAATCTCCTCATTCAGCTCCAGGTGTTTCTTCGTCGCCGCTTCCAGCTCTGCGGTCGCCGTCGGCAACGCGCCCTCGGAGCACACCTGGACCCAGCCCTCCACCCTGAGCAGGAACTGCACAGGTGCACAGGTGAACATGATGTCATCAGCAGGTCGTTTTTTTTTGTTTTTTTTTATCACACCAACCGGTGAGCTCAGGTCGGACGCACTCACCTGCTCCGCCCCTTGGTGGAACCCCGTTGCCATGGCGAGCGTGTTGCTGCGCTCCTCCAGCGCCGTCGTCAGGGACTTCCAGTCGTCCTGTAACCGTGACGACACCGTGGCGATCCGCTCCGCCCCGTAGTGACCCGCCTCCGCCAGCCGCGCTGCTACAGTGACCACGCTGTCCACGTTCACGCTGCCGTTCTGCATCAACACACGGGAAGTTAGAACGCGTAACACACACACGGAATCACACACACACACACGCTCACACTCACCATGCAGTTGGCGGTGAAGTGCTGATGCTGCGTCTGGAGGTCGACGGCGTGCTGATGACTCTGACCGACCTCTGACAGACTCTGAACGAAGAGCTCCTTACTGTGAGCGATCCACTCCGACATCTGAGGGGAGACGCGCACAGTTGAGGGGGGAGAGAAACACGGGTGAGACAGGTGAGAGAGGCGGCGCTCACCTTGGTGGCGTCCTGCTCGAACAGGTGCAGCTGCAGCGCCTGGTCCAGGTGCAGCTTCCTGTCGCTCCAGCTCTGCAGCAGGTGCGTGCGCGCCGCCTGCATACGGTCCAGCAGAGACGACACCTTCGGGGCCACGCTTTGGAAGTCGGCGCCGCCTGAGAGCCAGCTGCCGTGGCCGCCGCCACCGCCGCCGCCTTCAGTGGAGGCGTCGCCGTGAGCGGGGCCCAGGCGCATTCGCTGCAGCAAGCTCCGCCCCTCCCGCTCGAGAGCATCGACTGGCGCTGTGGCGATTGTGTTGCGTAGACGCCCGTGTTCCTCGAGGAGTCTGCAAACAGAGAAAACGCCACAGATAAAAACACATCATCACGGGTCGATCTGATTGGTTGTTGGAGCTGCACATAGACATTAGTGCTCCTCTTCTTTTTTTAGTCCATAATAAGGAAAATTTTGGGATAAAAAGTCAAAATCATGTGATAAGAGTCAAAATTTGAGCTAACAGAGAATATTAAAGTAAAAAAGTCATTATTTTGAGACAAAAATTCAAAATTATGAGCTACAGAGTCACAATTCCGAGACAATAAATAACAGTCATAATTTTGAGCTACACATTAAAAACATCAGCTAAAAAGTCAAAATTTAAAATAGTGGTCAAATTTGGGATAAAAAGTCAGAAGTAAAAGAAAAAAGGCAAAGATTTTGAACTAGGAATCCAAATAAAGAGCTAAAAAAATCAAAATTATGAGATAAAAAGTTAATATTTTGATTAATATAGTGATAATTTTGAGATTAAAAGTCAAAATTCTGCTTTAAAAACTCAATGTTATGAGAACAATAAGTCAAATCATGTGCATGTGTGAAAAAAATCAATATTATGAGATATAAAGTCGATATTTGGAATTAATTTAGTCATTAGTTTGAGATAAAAAATCCAATTCAAGTAATGACATAAAAAGTCAATATTTTGATACAATTTAATCATCTTGAGCTTTAATATCAGAAAATGAGCTAATTAGTCAAAGATGTGAGGTAAAAAGTCATAATAGTAGTACTAATACTAGAACGCCACAGATAAAAACACATCATCATGGGACGATCTGATTGGTTGTTGGAGCGGCGCCTCACTTGCGGGCCTCGTCCACGTCCTGGGGCTCAGGGACTCGGTTCAGCCCGGCCTCCAGCTGATCCAGCTGGGCCAACAGCTGCGTGGCGGCTCCCGAGAACTCCTCCAGACCCAGACGCAGCTCGGTCCACTCCACGTGGTCGTACTCCAGCGAGCCGCCGAGGTCGGAGGTCAGCTGGGAGGGGTCGACGAGGCGGGACAGCCCCTCCACGGACACCAGGCTGGTCTGAGAGAGAGAGAGACGGAGACGAGGGTGAGACCTGGAGCTTTGGAGGCGTCGCCCTACCCGTGCACCGCCGCCGCCGTCGTACCTCGAAGCTGAGTTTGGCGCTGCCCAGGTTGGTTTTGTGTTTCTGCCAGAAAGTGTCGGGTTTGATGAGCAGCGCCGAGTGGATGTTGGAGGAAAACGACTCCTGCAGCGTCCGTAAAACCGGCTTCACGCTGTCCCACTTACTGCCACGCATGTCCACGACCACGGTGAAGCCTCGCGCACGCACGTCCTCGCTGCCAAACACACGGACACAGGTGTCATCGCTCAGAAAACTTGTAACGAGTAAAAAAGAACAATAACACTCAAAACAAAAAACTAGTGGTTAACTAATAACACTAAACACATAACTTTTAAAGTTTAGTTTTTATAATAATTAAGTTTAACTGCTTCTGAAAAGCAAAGAGAAATAAAAAATCAGGTCTAAAGAGGTTAAAACATTATTCTAATATTTTTTCTGACCCCATTGGCAGATTTTCTTTCCTCGTTACAAGCAAATCAGACGTCATTTTTGTATTTTTATATCTTGGAATAAGACATATTTCAGAGATATTGGACAAAAAGTCAAATCTGGGATAAAAAGTGAAAAACATCAAAATTTTGAGCCAAAAAGTCAAAATAAATAAGCTAAATTCTTAATGTTTGACATAATATAGCTATAATTTTAGGATAAAAAAACAAAGTCGTGAGTTATAAGTCAATATTTTGACATAATCTGAACAAAATTATGAGAAATTAAGTCATAATATTGCAATAAAGAGTTAAATAATGAGATAGAAAGTCAAAGTTATGAAATTAAAAGTCAAATAATGAGATAAAAAATTAAAGTTATGAAATTAAAAGTCAAATAATGTGATAAAAATTTAAACTAAAGAGCTAAAACTCAATGTTATGAGATAATATAGTCATTATAAGATTTAAAAAAATCAAAGTTGAGTTAATAGTCAATATTTTGTAATAATTCAGTTGAAGTTATGAGATAAAAAACCAGAGTTTTGAGATAAAAATCAAAATAAATAGCTAGAAATTCTAATTATGAGTCGATTAGTCAAAGTTATCTGATAAAAAGTCAAATTTCGAGTTATATTGTTACAGTAATAAGACAAAAAATCAAAATACACGACTAAAACGCAATGTTTCGTCATATTATAGTCATAATTTTAGATACAAAAATCAAAGTTGTGAGTTTAAGTCAATATTTTGATATTATTCAGACAAAGTTATGAGATAAAAAGTCAAAATATTATGAGAAAAAGTCAAAATTCTGTGTTGAAAACTCAAATGATGAGATAAAAAGTCAAAAAACAAGAAAAATTTAAAGTTAATCAAACACAAACACTTGCTCAGTTTCAGTTTTTTGCGGCGCATTCACAGACAGGTGACGGCGGCGGCGGCGTTACCTGGGTATGGTGGCCAGGTACGTGACCAGTCGGCTGAGGTCTTCCTGTTTTATTCGATCATGATTGGTCCTGGCAGGGAAGGTCAGGATTGGTCCGCCACGTTTGTCCCGCCCACCTGGAGAAGTCGCTCGGTTACAGCGTGTCACACCTGAGCCGCAGAAAGGATGGAAGTGGGCGTGTCTTACCTGAAACGAAGGCCACTTTCTCTCTGAGCACGGTCAGGACGTCGACCGCCCGCACGCTCTCGGCTTTTCCCGAACCTGAGACACACAGAGAAACGTTTACCGCCATGACGGGGGTCGAACACGCCTCCTCGCAACGAGCCAATCAGGCTGCAGAGAGACGCTGACAGACATTTCAATTAAAGAGCTGCAGTGTGTGTGTGTGTGTGTGTGTGTGTGTGTGTGTGTTACAGACAGACACACAGGCCTCCTGCGTGCGTCAGATCATCCTGCACAGCGGGGAGAAGCTAATCCAACACACACACACACACACACACACACACACTGAGGGCATTAAACGTCTCACATTAGCAGCTCAACGCCGCCGCCGCCGCCAATGCTGCCACGACAACCCTCAGAGACAGAGAGGAAGGAGCTTCACCTCCTCCTCCTCCTCCTCCATCACCTCCTCTTCCTCTCACTCACTCCTCGTCCACACTCACTCTGAGCCTGGACCTGTGAGGGATTATGGGAAATAGGAGGGGGGTCAGCTGTGGCCCCTGTTTTAAAATGAACCTCCTTTAATTCAGAAAAATAGGTCGAGCTGCATCAATCACAGGAAACGAGGAGGAGCAGCTCGTTCATGCTGCACATAAACATCAGTGCTCCTCTTTTTTTTTAAACCCCATAATAAGGAAAATTTGGGGATAAAAAGTCAAAATCATGTGATAAGAGTCAATGTTAAAGTAAAAAAGTCATTATTTTGAGACAAAAATCCAAAATTATGAGCTACAGAGTCACAATTTTGAGACAATAAATAACAGTCATAATTTTGAGATATTAAAGCTACACATTAAAAACATCAGGTAAAAAGTCCAAATTTAAAATAGTGGTCAAATTTGGGATAAAAAGTCAGAAAGTAAAAGAAGAAAGTCAAAGATTTTGAACTAGGAATCCAAATAAAGAGATAAAAACTCAGTGTTATGAGCTTAACAGTCCAATTATGAGATAAAAACTTAATATTTTGATTAATATAGTGATAATTTTGAGATTAAAAGTCAAAATTCTGCTTAAGAACTCAATGTCATGAGAACAATAAGTCAAATCATGTGCTTAAAAGTCAAAGTCATGTGTGAAAGGTTTAATAATGTCAATATTTGGAATTAATTTAGTCATAAATATGAGATAAAAACTCAGTCCTGCGATAAAAAATCCAATTCAAGTAATGACATAAAATGTCAATATTTTGATACAATTTAATTATCTTGAGCTTAAATATCAGAAAATGAGCTAATAAATCAAAGATGTGAGATAAAAAGTCAAAATAGTTGTGAGCTATAAGTCAATATTTTGACATAATCTTACAAAATTATGAGAAATTAAGTCAAAATATTGCAATAAAGAGTTAAATTATGTGCTAGAAAGACAAAGTTATTAAATGAAAAGTCAAATAATGAGATAGAAAGTCAAAGTTATGAAATAAAAAGTCAAATAATGTGATAAAAATTTAAACTAAAGAGCTAAAACTCAATGTTATGAGATAATATAGTCATTATAAGATTTTAAAAAAAAAATCAAAGTTGAGTTAATAGTCAATATTTTGTAATAATTCAGTTGAAGTTATGAGCTAATAAACCAGAGTTTTGAGATAAAAAGTCAAAATAAAGAGCTAGAAATTCTAATTATGAGTCGATTAGTCAAAGTTATCTGATAAAAAGTCAAATTTCTGTGATGAAAACTCAAATTATGAGTAATAATGTTACAGTAATAAGACAAAAAAATCAAAATACACGACTAAAACGCAATGTTTCGTCATATTATAGTCATAATTTTAGATGCAAAAATCAAAGTTGTGAGTTTAAAGTTGACTTTAAACTCAAGATGTGAGATAAAAAGTCAAAACACTGAGTTAAAGTGTTAAAGTTACGAGGTTAAAAGTCAAAATTTTGGGAGATATGAAGTCAAAGTTATGAGATAAAGAGTCAAATTTGGGATTATAAAGTCAAAATAAAGAGAAAAATGTAGAATGTTGAGCTTTAAAAGTCAAAATGTTGAGATAATGAAAACAAACTTTTGCCATTAAGAGTCAAAATTAAGAGAAAGATGTTGAAATGTTGACTTTATATCTCGAATAGTTTCCCTAACTTTGTACCTCACACACACTGATGAGATCACTGAGTCTCCTCCATGTGAATGAACTGACCTGATGTGTGTGTGTGTTTACTACAGAGTGTGTGTGTGGGTGTGTGTGGGCTGTAAACATGGCAGCGTGTCTGAATCCCGCTCGCTCTCATTGATCCCTGATCAGCTCGCCGTCTCATCCATCCGTCAATCACAGCGTCTCCACGGCAGCAGAGGGAGGGATCAGGGTGTGGATAAATCTGTCTCCCCCCAATAACACACTCTCTCACACACTCTCTCACACACTCTGAGTCAGTGTAAAGCTGAAAATAGCCTCTAAAGCGCGCAGATGAAAGCCTTCGGAGAAAGTCACTCTGTCAGGACTCATCACACACGTTATGCAACCTCGCAACCAAAGAATGGAAGCACATCAGCAGCAACGCCGTCAACGCCGCGTCCTCTGGGCGTCTGAATGTCAGAGACACGAGCGCGTCACACTGAGACTGACACACACACACACACACACACACACGTGGTTAGAGAGAGAAAACCAGCAGAGGAGTTTTGCTGCCATAAGCTGAACCTTCACCAGGACGTCAGCTCGGGTTTGGAGACGCCGCCGCTGTCGCCGCCGCAGCGTTTACGTGGCTGCTTCAAACTTGTGCAGGGTTGTAAACCACAGCAGATTTCATAATTCCCATAAGTAGGTGAGGGTTTAATACAGATTATGCTAATTCTGCTCGAGCAGAGAGTCTCTGGCTTTATTAGTCGTTGGACTAAATCTGTCCAGCTCCAAAGGCTCAAATATTCCCTTTAATCATCGTGTAATCGCTTATTTTCTTCTGACACAGTCCTGTTTACTCTGACACTGCACAAACTGGAGTCTAAACAAGTGTTTGTGTCTTATTTTTACTCACAACTGTCTTTAAAGTCTTCAAACGAGCCAGAACTCAAGTCGTTTTTCTATTCAATTCACTCAAAACAAAACATTTTTATGGACTTGTCAGTTAAATGTGGCTCATATCAAGACTACAAAGACATTTTATACTAAAAACGAGACATAAATACAAACTTAAATTTCATTTTTTGCAGACCAGACTTGGGATTTAATCGACACTTTAATCAATGAAACTGTAAATTAAGTAAGTGTTTATGTCTAAATTTTTCAAAAACATGTCTTATAATACTTTATATGAGCCACATTCAATTGAAAAGTCAAGAAAATGTTTTATTTCAAGATATTTACAGACAAAAACGACGTCTGAATTGCTTGCAAATTCTTCTCCCCCCCTTGTTTTTTTTTTTTAAACTTGTCACAAGCAGTTAAGGCCTCATTTTTGTCTTTAAGTAATTTGAAATAAGACATTATTCTGGACTTGTCAGTTAAATGTGGCTCATATTAAGACTAAAAAGACATTTTATACTAAAAACGAGACATAAATACTAACTTATATTTCATTTTTTTGCAGACCAGACTTGGGATTTTCCGTAAAGACCAACACATTAATCGACACTTTAATCAATGAAACTGTAATTTAAGTAAGTGTTTCTGTCTTAATTTTTCAAAAATGAGGTCTGAATTGCTTAGCGTTCTTTTTTTAACTCGTCACAAGCAATTCAGGGGTCATTTCTGTTTTTAAATAATTTGAAATAAGACATTATTCTGGACTTTTCAGTTAAATGTGGCTCATATTAAGACTAAAAAGACATTTTATACTAAAAACGAGACATAAATACTAACTTATATTTCATTTCTTTGCAGACCAGACTTGGGATTTTCCGTAAAGACCGACACATTAATCGACAATTTAATAACGAATAAGTTTCAGTTGAACTGTCCTTGTGCTGCAGAAAACTGAAATTTTATTAAGTGTTTATGTCTTATTTTATCAAAAACATGTCTTATAAGACTTTATATGAGCCACATTCAACTGACAAGTCAAGAAAATGTTTTATTTCAAGATATTTAAAGACAAAAATGAGGTCTGAATTGCTTAGCGTTCTTTTTTTTAACTTGTCACAAGCAATTAAGGCGTCATTTCTGTTTTTAAATAATTTGAAATGAGACATTTTTAAGGACTTGTCAGTTAAATGTGGCTCATACAAAGACAAAAAAGACACATTTTACTTAAAACGAGACATAAATATTACTTACATTTCATTTATTTTTCAGGATTTCCCATAAAGACTGACTGTCCTTGTGTGTTTGTGCCTCCTCTCACTGCAAAAACCTGAAAGTTAAATAAGTGTTTATGTCTTATTTTCAATAAAAAAGTCCTTTTTGTCTTAATATGAGCCACATTCAAGTGACAAGTCTAAAAAAATGTCATACTTCAAGATATTTAGAGAGGTGGTGTAAGAAAAAAAATTCTCCATTGGTGTTTTTTTTTGTTACAAGCACAAAAACTAAACTAAGCACTGACTAAAAATACGACACAAACACTTCAGTTTTTTGCTTATTTGCTTAAAGAAACGTCTTATTTTAACACATTTAACCTATTAAGATCTAAAGTAGCAAACTAATATCACTAAAAACATAACTTTCTGTTCCCTTAATAGCAAGGAGAAATAAAAATGCACACCAGAGAAACACTTTAAAATAATTCTGCAGAATTTGTCGGGTAAATTTGTTAAGATTTGAGAATTTTGCACTTTGTTTTTGTTGTTTTTGAAAAAGAAAACAGATTAAAGAGAGAAAGCGTCTCGTCAGGGTTTTGGAAATGGGTTTTTATGGTTCTGGTCTTGGTCCTGAGTCCACTTCTCCTGTCATTCCTCACAGATCCTGGTCTAACCGGGACCTGGTCTGGAGGTTCTGGAGGTCCCGGTTTGGTCCACGTGCCCCAGTTTGCCCCCCCTCCCCTCCCTCAGGTGTGGTCACAGGTAAGTGCTCACCTTTTTTATCCTCAGACCTTTAAATACCTGCATGCAGCATCAAAGCTGTTGCCATAGTAACCTGCAGGTGAGTGCACCTGAGAGGGAGCTTTAATGATGTCGGCCAATCAGAGCGCAGCGTTTATGAGTATCAATACAGCTCATTAATACCTGACATCACACACACACACACACACACACACACACACACACAGGGATAACTACCAACCAGGCCTTCCCACAATCCTCCTTGGTGAGGACCCTCCACCCCCCATACACACACACACACACACACACACACACACCTCTCAGTGCCATTGGATGCTGACACACACTTAACACACATTTATAGCATGCAGCCTACACACACACACACACACACACATTCTCTGAGTCAATGGGCGGATGTGGAGGCATCATGGCGACAGCAGCTCCTACTACACACACACACGCGCGTGCACACACACTCACACACTCACACACACACACACACACACACACACACACACCTCTCAGTGCCATTGGATGCTGACACACACTTAACACACATTTATAGCATGCAGCCTACACACACACACACACACACACATTCTCTGAGTCAATGGGCGGATGTGGAGGCATCATGGCGACAGCAGCTCCTACTACACACACACACGCGCGTGCACACACACTCACACACTCACACACACACACACACACACACACACACACACACACACCCTACCTGCCGTCGCCAGGCCGTCCAGGCCCGCTTCTCCTCCTCCATCCACCGGATTCATCCTCCTTCCTCCTCCTCCTCCTCCTCCTCGCGCTGCTCCTTCGCCTGGCGCCTCCCTCCTCCTCCTCCTCCCCCCTCTCCTCCTCCTCCTCCTCCTCCTCGCGCTCTCTCCTCCGTGCTGTAGCGTCGCTTGCTTCGCCTCCTCCCTGCCTACCCGTCCATCCCTGCGGCTTTACATCAGATCCAGGACCCGGGGCTCGGTGCACGGATGTGTTCCCCTCCTCCTGCTGCCGATCACACGGTCACTGCTGCATCCTCCTCGGCTCAGGCTCGGTGGTCCTCCTCCTCCTCTCCTCCTCTCCTCCTCCTCCTCCTCCTCCTCCGCTGCTGCTGTTCTTACGTTACCGTGATCCCGCGCGGCATCGCATCACATCACGTCACCGTTCCTGCCTCCGACCCCGTTACTGCATCAGTTACGGTCTCCGTGCAGCTCCCTGCAGCCCCCGGTGCTCCTCTCGCTCCTCTCGCTCCTCCTGCTCCTCCTGCTCCTCCTGCTCCTCCTGCCGCCGGTCCAGGCAGCGGTCGCTCGGTCGCTCGGTGTGTTTCTCCACGCAGGCGCACGGGAGAGACGGAGGGGCGCTGTGCATGAGGGCTGCAGCAGCTGCTGCACCGAGAAACACACACACACACACACACACACACACACACACACACAACCCCCGCTCCTCGCTGTTACTATGAACGTTACTGTTACCGTAATGTAACGGAGAGAGGTGACGCTCCGTGCGTAACGCTAACATTCACTTTTACGCATGAGCGACATTCACTCAAAACCACAGAAAAACACAAAAAACAAAGAGTTTCAACAAAATTTATACAGATAACAGACAAAGAGACGTTTAAAAGCAAAATATCAACCACGGGGGGGAAACAATTGGGTCAAAATCTACAAATAAAGACACATTTTCGAGACTAACAGTCGAAATTTGAGATTAAAGTCATAAATTTGGGGTGGTGAAATCTAGAATATAAAATAAATTGAATATCTGTAGATGAAACCACAATTTTTTTTGGGGAAAAAAATCGATTTTCTTTAATTTAAGTCAAAATCATGTGATTAAAATTTAAATTTTGAAATAAAAAACCCACATTTTGGGAATAGATTTCAAAATTTGAGCTCAAAGTTGATAAGTCTGGGGTAGTAAACTCAATATTATTAAATAAATTCAAAATTCTGACATTAAGTCAAAGTTATGGGAAAAAAGTCAAATTTTTGAGAGAAAAGAGTCAATATTTAAAGAGACAAAGTCTAAATTTTAAAATAGGTAATGTCAATATTATGAGTAAAAGTCACAATTTTGAGATAAAGTCAAGAACATGAGAAAAAAGTCAACATTTGCAAATTTTTTTACTTAAAGGGAGGAGTTAATAAGACACAACAAATGAGAATAATAGGGTGTGAAACAATAATTTTTTTTTTTTACATATTCTATTGATTATTTATTACAAGGATATTTTAATTAACAACTTAAACATGCGATCTCCAAATCAGACAAAAACAGGGATTTTTAATTTTACATTTACAGAAGAATAACCTAATTAAATCCCTCTTTATTGTGTGATTGCAGTTCCTCCCTTTGTCCACACGAGGGCGACAACGAACCATTGGTGAACCAGGATCGGACGTCGCTTGCGTCTTGACGTCACGTCGTCATGGAAACAGCTGAGATAAGACGCTCCTTTGTTTTTAGCTCCGGTCAGGACCAGAAAAACGTGGATTTTGTCGCTTTTCTGTGAATGTAAGTCATGTTTTTGATACTCGTGAGTTAATTTAAAGGCTTTTTCTGTCAGGTAATGTCACTGTTTGTTCATATTTAGAGGAAGTTTGTGGTTAAAATGAAAAGAAAAGTGAAGAGTTGCTGAGTTAGCACAGGGTTCACACGTGTTTCTGATAAAGGTGTGATGCACCTGTAAGACTCACATCTTTAAACTATTAAAATATAACATGTGTTTTTGTGCTTTGGTTCCTCAAACCTCCAAAATGTCAGGTGGTGCAACCGTCCTGACAAGTATCCACAGTAATTAAACTCTAAAAATTGAATGTCACTTATTGTAAATGGAAATTAAAAATACAGTGGCATTATTTTAAGCTTGAACCTTTTTAAATAAAACATTCTTTGCAAATAAAAAGAATTTTAAAGCTGTTGAGAAATGTAAAAAACTTTTGTCCCGTAATTTTCACCTTGTCAAATGTCAGGGTGGTGCAACCGTAACATTAGACTTTTATTTTAAAGTGAAGAGAATAAAACAGGAAACAGGAAACTGCATCAGCCAGAGGAGCCCAAATGACATTTGTGACCAAGTGGAAAAGTTTGTAGATNATGTAATAATGTGAAATGTTATTTTAACATCAAATTATTTATCTTATTCACAAATAAAAGAAATGAAACACACAAAATGAAAATGTATGAGTCACTACAGACACTTGAGAGATACTTGCCAATAATTTCACACAGAAAAAATAACAGGAACATATAAATATATTTTCATATATTTGGTTGCACCACCTGACATTTTTGGGTGCTCAAATTAAAAATACTAAAAAATAATGAACCTAAAAACTTTGAAATGTTGGTCGTCTACTGTGTTTTGTGTCTTACAGCCTTAAGCTCCGTCCACTACGAGGAGATCCAGATGTGTGGAGCTGAAGAGACGAGTGGAGGAGCAAATTTAACCGCATCCTGTTCGAGACGAGAGAGAAAAGTTTGTTCTGAGCTTCTTAGTGTGTGTGTGTGTGTGTGTGTGTGTGTGTGTGTGTGTGTGTGTGTGTGTGTGTGTGTGTGTGTGTGTGTCCTCTCAGGAGTGTGAGCGTCTCCATGAGGAGGTGCAGCTGCTGATCCTGACAGAGCTGCTGCAGAGGAGGGAGGAGGAGCGGATGGAGGCTCTGCTGGCTTACACACACACACACACACACACACACACACACACACACACAGCTGTAGCTGCTCAAAGGCCCTTCCTCACACACACACTTCTTCACCTCCTTCCTCCTTTTCTTTCTCCTCCTTCAGGCAGGAAACGTCCACTCGGCCTGATTACTCATATTTAACACTGAATGACATCATCACTTGGTCTCATAGCCCCTCCCCCTTTCGCCCCTTCCCATCGTCACGGCAACAGACGCAGGGTCCTTCCTGAACCCCTCACATCCCATCGCCACACGGGTCCACAATGCCCACAATGCAATGCTGCAGGACGCTGGGAGACACAGCCGGGAGTTAACCTTTGACCTCAGTTAACCTCTGTTCCTTTCTTATTTAAATCTACTTATGTTGAATTTAGAGATTTTTACAAGCTTCATAGATTTTAATAAGAAAAGAAAAATATCAACTGCTTTGTCTTTAGTCTGTCAACATGTTTTAAAAAAAGGAGGAAAAGTTATATTTTCAAAAACCACACAGAAAGAGTCACAGGTTTGTGTTTCCAAGGAACCAAGACTTCAGGTTTATAGTCATCTTTATTTAAATAAATCTTTATTAAAGATTTGAGATTCTTAAACTGAACAGAGGTTATAAAAGAAACTGGGAGGAGAAAGGTGAGAAATTGATTCTAGTGACTGATTGTTTTGTCTAAATGATGTTTGAAAACTGTGAAAATGCCAAGTTTCTTTGTTTTTGTTAATAAAAATGAGAGTTTGAAGAAGAATAAAGCAGAAAAATAAAACATATTCAGTGTTTGTGAAATGTGAAATAAATGAAAAGAGGATAAAACATGAGAAGAATATGATTTATTCAGTCAGAGCAGCAGGTGGCGCTAATGTTTTGTTTTTAAAGTCTTTAAAGTGACAGAAGAAGCAGCTGATTGCTGATGCAGGTCAGCTGTGTGTGTGTGTGTGTGTGCTGCTCTGTGATTGGTCCATCTGTGTGCTGCTCTGTGATTGGCTGAGCTGCGGACCAATGGGAGCAGCTGCTGCAGGTATTTCTGCTCCTGAAACGTTGAGTTGTTTGTTAGTTTCGCGTGTTTCTCGGTGTGTTTGTGTGTTTTTCTCGGTGTTTTCAGCTGCTGCTCCTCCACAGAAACAGGATCAGGTTTGTTCCTCTTTGCTCCTTTAATCTTTAACACTTTTACACACTTTAACACTTTGATCAGACTCTGCTTTTACAGATTTACCTGCTCGAATCACCTGGACCAGGCCTCAACACCAGACTCAAGACTGAAGGTGGGTTTACTCAGCTTTTTCCTGCAAACAAACACTTTAATTAACTTTTTCCTCTCACTAACATGACTCTGTTTTTACAGGTTTACTCCTCAACTACCTGGATCCAGGCTCCAAACACGTGGGTTTTCTCACATTAATTAAGCTTTTTAATTTAAAATCTCTACATTAAATTAGTTGTTTTTTCTCTCACTTACATGACTCTGTTTTTACAGATTTCCTCCTCAACTACAGGGAGATCCAGGCCTCCAAACACGGTGGGTTTTCTTAGTTTGATTTGGCGTTTTATTTAAAATATTAACTTTGATGGAGTAGTTTGTTCCTCTCACTAACACGTCTGTGTTTCTTTACAGGTTTCTGTCTAATCTAACCTGGATTCAGGCTCCAAACTTGGTGGGTTTTCACACATTAATTTAACATTTTAACTTAGAAAACTTTAAATTGGTTGTTTTTCCTCTCACTAACATGTCTGTGTTTCTTTACAGGTTTCTGTCTAAACTAACCTGGATCAGCCTCCAAACACGGTGTTTTCTTTTATTTCAGCTCCTGATTTTAATTTAATTCTGATTTTGCAGCAGTTTTGTGTCCACACACTCACTGATTTGTGTTTTTTTCCAGGTTTGATGCTGAATTAACTTGGATCCAGGCTCCAAACTTGGTGTGTTTCTCCTTTAAAACAACGATTAAATACTTTTATATTAATAATAAATAAAAGTTTGAATTTCTCAGGAGTTTTGTGTCTCTCACTAACATGTCTGTGTCTTTCCAGGCTCTTTCTCTCAGGTGAGTATGTTTTAATTCTCTCAATCTGCTCTGATGCTCTCTCACTCTTTTCACCTGGGTCTCTCTCTCTCTCTCTCTCCGTTTCCATGGTGACGGCTCATTTGTCCCCCCCGCTGAAGTCTCGTAGCCTCGGTGTCCGCTCCATCCTTGCTGGGGAACACCGTGTCCCCGTGGTGCTTCTGCCAGCAAGTCGGGTTTTTTCCCGGCCAGTCTTCGAAGAACCTGCAGGGACGACGAACTGCTGCTCTGGTCCTGGAGCCCACGCCCGCCACCACCACCATCCAAGAGCCCAATGTGTCCAAACAAAACTTTGACTTTGAAAAAAAAAAAATCCTATCACTGATTCATGTTAAAGTTTGAAGCATCAAACTTTAACATGAATCAGTGATAGGTTTTTTTTTTTTTCAAAGTCAAAGTTTTTAGTGCATCAAACACTTCACTCTTCAACTCATTTCATGACTGATTTTTTTTTTTATTTCATCAAATAAAGACTTAGAAAAAAAGAAATTTCTTGTGTCACATCACTCATTGACTTAACCTCTGAGATAAAAACCATAAAGGTGGCACTCTGTCAAATTTTTTTTTGGCCTGGGGGTCTTAGGAGTAAAAGGGTAAGTCCGAAGCCCCGCCCATGACCATATATGGCATTTAAGCCCCGCCCATACCCATATAAGGGCTTATACCACGCCCATTTTTACCTAATTTGCATATTTTTTAAAATACTTAGAATTTTTTTTTTTTTTTTTTTCAAAAAAGTGAAAATTGAAGATAAAACTAGTAATTTTACTAAATTTGAACTAAACTTTTGGAAAACTTACCATAAAAATAAGTAGGGGGAATTCTAGCTCTAAAATTGGCCTAAATTAAAATTAAAATTAAAAAAAAAAGTCTGGGGACTTAACCAGTGAACCTCAAAGTGTTAGAGAGGAAACAGAATTTGTCCTGACTCAAACTCTAACAAATAAACCTTTAAGTGTGACACTTTAAAGTCTGACAGCAAAACCTGAGTCAAAGTGGAAACTCCTGCACTTAAAGTTAAAGTAGCACAAAAAAACCCAACTTTAAAACAGCAAAACACCACAAGTAGAGACGATGAATTCACAGAAAAACATTTTATTTGAACTTCACATGAAAATGACAGAACCAACATGGCATCAGCAGCAGCAGCAGCAGAGAAAGTTTAAAGAGAAAGAAAAGTGTGTGAAGAGGTCAGGTCTGTGTGGAGAGGTTGCAGGTGGAGTGGAATAAAGCTCCAGCTCCACCAGCAGCTTCACACACAGCTCCAGCTCCTGCAGGTTTGTCTGTTTGTGCCGAGCGTCCAAAGCTGACGACTCAGAGACAAAACTGCTTTTAGAGCCGAGCTGCTCTGAGCAAAGGAACAAAGAGTTTCCCCCTCACAGCAACTTCTACCTGAGCCACATTTCCTCCACCATCAGAGGGAGTGACTGAGCAGAGCACACACACAGCACACACACACACACAGCAAACACACACACACACGCTCTGCTCAGTGACTCACCAACTACAGGTGTAGAGGAACAGGTGCAGGCAGAGACTGACCGACCCGACCACTCACACAGGAACAAAGACAGAAAGAAGAAAGTCTCCTCCATCTTCAGTCCTTCATGAAAACCTGACAAAAGAACAGGAACAGGAATTAGAGGCTGATTCAAACACTTTCTGCTCCAAATTCACCACAAACAAACTTGGGGACAATAAAGAGCTTTTTACCGTCTTTCATGGTCGCTGTGTTTCTTCTTCTTCTTCTTTGACTCTGGCTCTGCTGAGGAGACAAACACGTGTTAACGAAGCTCCACAGGTGAAGAAGACAAAGTCAGGCTCGTGCTCAGGTGTGTTACAGCCGAACAACAGTCTCACCTGCTGGTTCAGGTCCCACTCCGTCCTCTGACTCCATCCTCCTCTTCACAAACTCACCAACACCTCAGGGAACAACAGGAAACAACAGGAAACTGCTGCTGCTTTTATACTGCTCCTCTTTCCCGCCATCTGTTCCCGCCAGACGTCACTTCCGGTGGAAACGTCACTGTCCGGGACAGAAACGTCATTATTTTTCTTTTAAATTATAAAAAAATATCATTCACTTATTTAAAAAACACTTCAACACAATAATAAGTCATCAATTTGTTTTATTTAATTTAATTTTATTATTTTCGTCTTCCATAAAAACGTGTATTTGTTTTGTTCTGTTGTTGTGTCAACAATTCTTCTTAATTCTGTTTATTCAGGATCAAAAACATGTTTCAAACTCTTTAATTATTGTAAAAATGTTTTCTCTCAGACTCCTCAGGAGGAAATGATTCACTTCTAAAAAGAATGTTGTCACTTTTTCATGTTTTTCTCTCTTTTTGTTTGTTTTTCCTGTTTCTATAAAAGCATTTACTCACAAAAATATGTTGTAATTATTTTCCTGTTTCCTGTGAATAAAGAAAAACAAATCTTCTTAATTTCATCTCAATTATTTCTCCTTCTTGCAGCTGCAACACTCTGGAAAGTTTTCAGAATAAAACATTTAACCCTTTTCACCCTGTTTAATAAATGATAATTCCCTTAAACGATAAATTGGGCTTAAAGAAAAATATCTCAAGGGTGAAATGTTGTATCATTCATGTGTAAACATGTGAGAATCGGACAATAAAGCTTCATGCACACAATGTTCTCGCTCTAGGGGCCACATACATGTAAATTAAGAACTTAAATAAATACTTTTGAATCCAAAAAGAGATATTTTTTATGTTAAACACAAAGTCTGGACATTTTTTAACATACACTGTGCTGTATCTAATCTTCAAACTTATTTTTAGCTTTAAATTGGATTTTAATCTGAGCTTTTATTTGTTTTTATTATTTCTGAGAAGAGTGAGACTTCAGAATAAACCAGCTTTGATTTTCCTCTTTGATTAAAACACAAACCTTTAATAATTTACCTTTAATAAAGACTCATCTCACAATTTCACACATGAATTATATAAAAAAAGAAAGATTCGGTCTCTGTTTTTTTTGGTCGGAGTGAGACATCATCAGTGTAGAATAGAAGAAAGTTTGGGTCAGAGTTTACTCACTAAAGATCTGTGGATCATCACTCCGCTTTTTTTTTCAAGGACCAAAAATAAAGAAAAAATATAAAAACATGAAAGAAACTTTATTTTGTTCTTGTTTTCTATAAAATATTAATCCCTTAAGGTGTTTTTTCTCTGAAATTTAAATCCTACATCAAAGCTCATCACATTCAGAGAGACAGGAATGATTTTTGAATTAAGTTTAAGGCTTAAAACATTTTTCAGAAAACCTCAAAAATCTGTAAAAACCATCAGTTTCCCCTGAGAGTTTTTACAGATGTTTGAGCTTTTCAAAAAACTGTTTTAAAGCCTCAAACTTAATTCTAAACACATTCTCCCCTCTCTAAACGTGATAAGCTTCGATATAGGACTGATATTTCAGAGAAAAAAAGACCTTGAAAAAACCTCCAAATTGTGAAAAAACCATCTTTGTGTTTTTTTATCACATTTTATCAAGGTGTTTTTTTCTCTGAAATATCAGTCCTATATCGAAGACCGGCTCCTTATTTAGCGTGGATCAGTATTTAAAATAAAGTTTGAAGCTTTTAAACATCTTTTAGAAAACTTTAAAAATCAGTTTTGAGGTTCTTTGAGCTTTTATAAAAGATGTTTCTAAGCCTCAAATTTAATTTTAAATACTGATCCACGCTAAATAAGGAGCCTGTCTTCGATATAGGACTGATATTTCAGAGAAAATAACACCTTGATAAAATGTGATAAAAAAACACAAAGGGATACCCCTTATGGTTTTTTCACAATTTGGAGGTTTTATCAAGGTCTTTGTTTCTCTGAAATATCAGTCCTATATCGAAGACCGGCTCATTCTGTAACGTGAATCAGTATTTAAAATTAAATTTGAGGCTTTAAAACAATTTTTAGAAAAGCTCAAACATCTGTTAACACTGAGGTGTTTTTCTCTAAATCTCAGTCCTTTATCAAACCTGGTCACATTCACAAAGGTCAAATATTTTGATATTTTATTAAGGTGTTTGTTTTTTTTTTCTCTGCAATATTAGTCCTATAAAAGCCAGTTGTGTTTTTTATTCCCTGAAAAGGCATTTTGAAAACAGTCTAAGGCTTACAAACACTTTTTAGAAAACATTAAAAATCTGTAAAACCATCAGTTTCCTCTTTGAGTTTTACAGATTTTTAAAGTTTTCTAAAAAGTGTTTTTAAGCCTCAAACTTAATTCTAAACACATTCTCTCCTCTCTAAACGTGATAAGCTTCGATATAGGACTGATATTTCAGAGAAACAAAGACCTTGATAAAACCTCCAAATTGTGAAAAAACCATAAGGGGTATCCCTTTGTGTTTTTTTATCACATTTTATCAAGGTGTTTTTTTCTCTGAAATATCAGTCCTATATCGAAGACCGGCTCCTTATTTAGCGTGGATCAGTATTTAAAATTAAGTTTGAGGCTTAGAAACACTTTTTAGAAAAGCTCAAAGAACCTCAAAACTGATTTTCGATGTTTTCTAAAAAGTGTTTAACAGCCTCAAACTTAATTTTAAATACTGATCCACGCTAAATAAGGAGCCTGTCTTCGATATAGGACTGATATTTCAGAGAAAAAAACACCTTGATAAAATGTGATAAAAAAACACAAAGGGATACCCCTTATGGTTTTTTCACAATTTGGAGGTTTTATCAAGGTCTTTGTTTCTCTGAAATATCAGTCCTATATCGAAGCTTATCACGTTTAGAGAGGAGAGAATGTGTTTAGAATGAAGTTTGAGGCTTTAAAACAATTTTTAGAAAACTTTAAAAATCTGTAAAACTCAAAGGTGAAACTGATGAATTTAACAGATTTTTAATGTTTCCTAAAAAGTGTTTTAAAGCCTCAAATTAAATTTTAAATATACATCTCCGTTACAGAATGAGCCGGTCTTCGATATAGGACTGATATTTCAGAGAAAAAAACACCTTGATAAAATGTGATAAAAAAACACAAAGGGATACCCCTTATGGTTTTTTCACAATTTGGAGGTTTTATCAAGGTCTTTTTTTCTCTGAAATATCAGTCCTATATCGAAGCTTATCACGTTTAGAGAGGGGAGGATGTGTTTAGAATTAAGTTTGAGGCTTAAAAACACTTTTTAGAAAACATTAAAAATCTATAAAAACCATCAGTTTCCTCTTTGAGTTTTACAGATTTTTAAAGTTTCCTAAAAAGTGTTTTAAAGCCTCAAATTTAATTTTAAATATCGATTCACGTTACAGAATGAGCTGATCTTCGATATAGGACTGATATTTCAGAGAAAAAAAGACCTTGATTAAACCTCCAAATTGTGAAAAAACCATAAGGGGTATCCCTTTGTGTTTTTTTATCACATTTTATCAAGGTGTTTTTTTCTCTGAAATATCAGTCCTATATCGAAGACAGGCTCTTTATTTAGCGTGGATCAGTATTTAAAATAAAGTTTGAGGCTTTTAAACATCTTTTAGAAAAGCTCAAAGAACCTCAAAACTGATTTTTAAAGTTTTCTAAAACGGGTTTAAAAGCCTCAAACTTTATTTTAAATACTGATCCACGCTAAATAAGGAGCCGGTCTTCGATATAGGACTGATATTTCAGAGAAAAAAACACCTTGATAAAATGTGATAAAAAAACACAAAGGGATACCCCTTATGGTTTTTTCACAATTTGGAGGTTTTATCAAGGTCTTTGTTTCTCTGAAATATCAGTCCTATATCGAAGCTTATCACGTTTAGAGAGGGGAGGATGTGTTTAGAATTAAGTTTCAGGCTTAAAAACACTTTTTAGAAAACATCAAAAATCTTTAAAAACCATCAGTTTCCTCTTTGAGTTTTACAGATTTTTTAAGTTTCCTAAAAGTGTTTTAGAGCCTCAAATTTAATTTTAAATATAGATTCACGTTACAGAATGAGCCGGTCTTCGATATAGGACTGATATTTCAGAGAAACAAAGACCTTGATAAAACCTCCAAATTGTGAAAAAACCATAAGGGGTATCCCTTTGTGTTTTTTTATCACATTTTATCAAGGTGTTATTTTCTCTGAAATATCAGTCCTATATCGAAGACAGGCTCGTGATTTAGCGTGGATCAGTATTTAAAATAAAGTTTGAGGCTTAGAAACACTTTTTAGAAAACTTTAAAAATCAGTTTTGAGGTTCTTTGAGGTTTTATAGAACATGTTTCTAAGCCTCAAACTTTATTTTAAATACTGATCCACGCTAAATAAAGAGCCTGTCTTCGATATAGGACTGATATTTCAGAGAAACAAACACCTTGATAAAATGTGATAAAAAAACACAAAGGGATACCCCTTATGGTTTTTTCACAATTTGGAGGTTTTATCAAGGTCTTTGTTTCTCTGAAATATCAGTCCTATATCGAAGCTGATCACGTTTAGAGAGGAGAGAATGTGTTTAGAATTAAGTTTGAGGCTCAAAAACACTTTTTAGAAAACTTTAAAAATTGTAAAAATCCCCTGATTATTTCTTATTTTTCCCTAAATGTTTTGGTCCTGGAAAAATGAATCGGAGTGATGATCCACAGATCGTTAGTGAGTAAACTCTGACCCAAACTTCCTTCTATTGTGGTGATGTGTCACGCCGCTTGAATCTGGAGAAACTAGGTCACGGATCAAACTCGTGGAGGATCTTTGGAGGTGTCACTCCGCTTCAGAGATAATAAAGGAGCAGATGGAGGTTTCTAACCCGCTCATAC